>JAQQSY010005247.1:0-11792 GCA_028646535.1 Procyon lotor | reverse complement strand
TTGTGTTTCTTGTTTTTTACATTGCACCTTTCAGTGGAGCTAGGTAAGGAAATCCAAATATTAAAATTTGAATAAACCTTCCAAATTTGGATTCTGTATATTTTTATTAGATTTCATTAAATATTTCCTGTTTCGTTGTGTATCAGTGAGGATGGACTTTAGAAGATTTCTCTTTAGCAACAAGTGTTTCACATGGGCCCTAGATGAGTTTTTCTACCTGTGTTGGACCAGGCCTGGCTACGATTGGCATATTACCTTTCTGTCACAAGAAGTCTCTTGCTCAGAAGAGCCCCTTGCTTCACATCATGCTACTCAGGTGTCGTCTTGAATTGTCCCTCCTTGCCCTGTTGTTGACTTTTAACTTTTTTATAAATTGAAAGTGCATCTCATGATCCTTTGGTACATGTATAATATCCAATTATTGTCACAATTTTTACCATTCCTTTATCAGTTAAAATACGGAAGATCTGAACGCTCAAGAGCCGTTTTAAGTAAACATCAGGTGTTGTAAGCTTATATTCATCACTCTGTGTTCTAGATCTCCAGAATTCATCCTTGACCAGAATGGGAAAAGTCTACCTTTGACGAGTATCTTCCAATATTATCTGCCCACAGCCACTGGGAAGCCCCATTGTCCTCTGAATTGTGAGGGTTTCTTTTTTACTTCTCTTGTTTCCATCTTTGTTTCTGTTGCTTTTTAGAATGTACATTTGAGTAGAGCAATGTTGGAAAATCCATATATTGAAATTCGAAAAAACTTTCCAAATTAGGCTTCTATAACTTTTTATTAGAGCTCATTAAATATTTGCTATTTCATTGAATATCAAATTGGGATGGACTGTAGAAGAATCCCCTTAGCAGCAAAAGTTTCACATTGACCATTTCGTTTTCCAACTGGTTATTTTGTATTTGGAATTAAACTGTAATGTGTTCCTTTCGAGAACATTTTCAGCCACTTTTGCTTTAAGAAAAAAAAAAGCAAAAATGTTCCCTTTATTTGCAACTGGAGAATGTACTCTGGATGTCCATCTGATGAATATGCAAACTAAAAGAGAATCAAAAATTCTGGCAATGCATACATGAGTGAGATTCCTGGGCACTGTCCCCATGCAGTGAGTCATGATGCAGTTCATCCTGAATTGAACTGAACCCACTATATGGGGTGAGAACGCCCCATATAGTGACTGATTGATAGCATTAACATCAACCTGTATCTATCTCTGCAACTCTTAGTAGTATTCTTTCATCTATTTTAGGAAACACTGGCCCTAGGACAATCAACCTGAATCATTATTTGTTTGTTTGTTTGTTTGTTTATACCAAAGTGCCACTGATGCTGTTAACATTACTGGGTGACTCTTCCCCATCATTCCTCCACATCTTTCTGTTTCCTGGGATTAACTTGTGCAGTCCAATTCTACATGACGTATTTTCTATAGAAAATAATAGCCCTGTGTGTCAGCCCGGCTATGGAACCATTCACTGATTGATTGAATGACTGATTCAATTTTTACTTATATTTATCTATCTATTTTTATCAATCTATCCGTCTATTTCTTGGTGGGCAGCAAAACAAGGTTGATTGAGTGATAGCCAAGTGATCGTCCAAAGCTCCCTAAGATGAAGGGCATTCCAGAAAGTTGCACCGTACTTGAGCCTTGAATCGGGGGACCTGCTTCCCCCCTCTCTACCTGCCTCTCTGCTTACTTGTGATCTCTCTCTCTTTCTCTGCCTCTCTTTCTCTCTTTGTCAAATAAATAAATAAATAAAATCTTAAAAGAAGAAGAAGAAGAAGAAGAAGAAGAAGAAGAAGAAGAAGAAGAATCATCTCTTGCCCAGATGAGCCCCATGCCTCAGGTCTTGAATTGTCCCTCCAGCTTCCTTGCCCTGTTGTTTCATCCAGTCCAAAGTGTGTAAAGGCCAATTGGGACAACTGCCAGTTTCTCTGGCTATACATAGCATTTGGGTTTGCCCTGCTTGTGAAAGCATGAGGACAGTGTTGTGCTAGCGATTCTCTGGAAGATGTTACCCATGAGGGAATCACTCCTTCCCAGAAAACATCCTTAAGTCACCCTGAGCTGACTAGCTTTTGGAAACGGTTGTGTGGAAAGACAACTAAACTGCTAGAGGCTGGCCTCAGGGGACACAAATCTGGGGAAGACAGCACACCTTGCTGTGCCTGAAAGAATCATTTCTGATCTCCACAGGCCTAGAGAAAGGGCAAAGCTGAGTGCTCCAAAAACAGCAATTCAGAGGACTGTCTACCACTCAACGTTTCCTCTGAAAACAGAAGCCGCCTTGAAGGTGCAAGCAAAGGGCATTGTCCACTAGTGTCCCAGGCTCTATACTGAAAAACCAGTCTTTGCAGCATGTCCTTCCGCTTTGACCTCCTGTTTCCTGGAGAGAACCCTGTTTTTTTTCTTGCCACTTGAAGTTAAATGAACATCTTGGGGCCTGAACGCTAAGAAACAGCTCTCCTGCACTCAATCTCTGATGCGTTGTGACCTAAGGGGAATCTCCAGTATACTTCTGTGAGATTGACAGGGCTGTGAGGCCCACTGTTCTCAAATCTCCAAGTCCTGTTTTCACAAGAGGCAAGAGAATTTTTCAGAGAGATAGAGAGAGCGTGTGAGTGTGTTTGTGTGTGAACATATCAGCAAACGACCCATCTTCCTCCCTGTGAGCAAAAAGACTTTTGAACACAATCACCCTCACTTTACCCAGTGTTCTGCACCGAGATGAAAGTCCTGTCAAACCTATACCTGAAAGCCCAGTAAAGGGGCATGGATTTACATGCCATAAATAAAACTGAAATGGATCCACCTTTCTCAACACCTGCTCTCTCCTGAGCAAAGATTCAGAAGGTGTGTAAAGGACACCTGAGAAAAGTGATGCACAAGTCGGTGTGAGCCTCTCTGAGAAAGCTCTCCCTCACCCTGCTTGTGTCTAGGAGCAAGAGGGCATGCTGTCAGGGATCAATTCTTGCCTCCTGCCGTTCCCTCGACTGCAACTTTCTCCAGGAGCTACTGCTGCGGGAATGAGAGCAGAACACGGGCTGCAATAGTCAGAAGTGTGCAAAGACCAACTTGGACAGCCGCAGGTCTCTCTGCCTTTCCATAGCAGTCGACCTGGACCTGCCTGTGAAGGCATGAGCAGAGTGCTCTGCTAGCAACTTCTCTGGAACAAGCAATGCGAGATCAAATCACTCCTTTCCAGCAAACATCCTCGAGTCACCCTGAGGAGACCGCCCTTTGCAAACAGGTATGTGGAAGCACAAGGAAACTGCTAGAGGCTGTTTAAAGGGGACCCAAGTCTGGGGTGAAAAGCACACCTCACCCTGCCTAGAGAGAAGTGTTTCTGGTGTCCAGAGGCCTAGGGATAGTGTGAAGCCCTCCGCTCAAGAAATGGCACTGCGGAGGACAGACTCCCACTCAAAGGTTCCTCTGAAGCCAGGAGCTGCCTCCAAGGCGTAGGCCATGGGCATTGTCCACTAGAGTCCCAGGCTCCACACAGACAAACCAGTCTGTGCCAGCATGTGCCTCCTTTTGTCCTCCAGGTTCCTGGAAAGAGCCCTGTTTTCCTTCTTCCCAACTGAAGCATAACCATCAAGGGGCTTGAATGCTGAGAAACAGCTCTTCTGCACCAAACCTCTGATGCGTGGCGGCCTAAGAGGAATCTCCAGTGTACTTCTGTGAGATCGAAAGGGCCATGAGGCCTACTCTTTCAGGTCCCCAAGTCTTATTTCACCAAAGGGTGAAAAAAGTTTTCAGAGAGAGGGTGTGAGTGAGCTTGTGTGTGAACGTTATCAGCAAAGGGCCCATCTTCCCTTCACTACCTGTGACCAAAAAGTCTGCATTGAACCCAACCAACTTGCCCTGAGCCCAGTGTGCTGCACAGAGATGGAAGCCCTGTCAAATCTATAACAGGAAGCATCAATAAAGGGGCATACACTTATGTGGTAGAAACAAGCCTCAAACGAAACCACCTTTCTTGACCCTTGCTCTTTCCTGAAGAACGACACGCAGGGTGTATAGGGGTCACTTTACTCAAGTAGCCTTAAGTCACTTTACTCATTGTTAGCCTCTCTCAGAAAGCTCTCCTTCACCCAGCTTGTGTCAGGGAGCAAGAGGGCATGGTGTTGGGGATCAGCTCCTGCCTCTTGCTCTCTCCTTGACCGTAACCCTCTCCAGGAGCCATTGCTGCAGGACTGAGAGCAGAACGCAAGCTCCATCCAGTTTGGAGTGTCCAAAGACCAATTTGGACAGCTACCAGTCTCTCTGCCTATCTATAGCAGTTGGCTTGGCCCTGCCTGTGAAGGCATGAGGAGAGTGCCGTGCTAGTGACTTCCCTCAATGAGGTAACCCATGAGAGAATCACTCCTTTCCAGCAAACATTCTGGGGTCACCCTGAGGTGACTGGCCTTAGCAAACGGATGTGTGGAGGCGCAAGGAAATTGTGAGAGGTTGGCCTCGGGGAGACACAAATCTGAGGAGGATGGCACACCTCGCCATGTGTTGTGAGCAGTTTTTCAGATATCCACAGGCCTAGGGAAAAGGCATAGCTCTGGGCTCCAAGTAGCGGCATTGCAGAGAACTATCTCCCACTCAAAGTTTCCTCTGAAGCCAGAAGCCGCCTCGAAGGTGCAGTCAAAGGGCATTTTCCACTAGAGTCCCAGACTCTGCACTGACAAACCAGGCTGTGCCAGTATGTTCCTTGGCCCTAACCTCCTGTTTCCTGCTGAGATCCCTGTTTTCTTTCTTGCCACTTGAAGCCAATCAAATGTACTGGGACCTGAATGCTAAGGAACAGCGCCTCAGCATGGATTGTCTTCTTCCACAAAACCCGATGCGTGGCATCCTAAAGGGAATGTCTAGTGTACTTCTGTGAGATTGACAGGGCCAAGAGGCACACTCTTCTCAGGTTGCCAAGTCTTGTTTCACCAAGAGGTGAAAGAAGTTTTCAGAGAGAGAGAGAGAGAGAGAGAGAGAGAGAGAGTATGAAAGTGCTTATGGGTGAATGCAACAGCAAAAAGCCCATCTTCCTCACTGTGAGCAAAAAGTGTGTTGAACAGAACCACCTTCCACTAAACCAATGTTCTGCATGGAGATGGAAGTCCTGTCGAACCTTTAATTGGAAGCCCCAGTAAAGGGGCATGCACTTACCTATCAGAATAAAGCCTGAAATGGAATGGACTTTCACTAATCTCACTCTTTCTTAAAACTAAGATTCACAGGGTGTGTGGGGGAATGCCTGAAGAAAGTGACGCACTGTTCTGATTGAGCTTCTCTGAGAAAGCTCCCGCTCAAACAGCTTGAGGCTGGGAGCAGTAAGGAGGTCATGCTCTCAGGGATCGGCTTCTGCTTCCTGCCATCCCATAGACTACAAACCTCTAAAAGAGCCAGTGTTGCAGGACTGGGAAGAGAACACAGGCTCCGTCCAGTTCAGAGTGTGAAAATACCAATTTGGACAGCTGCTGGTCTGTCTGCCTATCCAAAGCAGGCGGTTTGGACCTGCCTGTGAAGGCATGAGGAGAGTGCCATGCTAGCGACTTCTCTCAAAGAGGCAATGCGTGAGCGAATCACTCCTTTCCAGCAGTCATCCATAAGTCACCCTGAGCAGACCAGCCTTTGCAAAAAGAGGGTGTGGAGCAAAAGGAAACTGCTAGAATCTGGCCTCGGGGACACAAACCTGAGGAGGATGGCACACCTGTCTTGCCTAGAGAGAAGTGTTTCGGATGTCTACAGGCCTAGGGAAAAGGTGAAACCTTGGGCTCCAAGAAGCAGTCATGTGGAGTACTGTCTGCCACTTAACGTTTCCTCTGAAGGAGGAGCTGCCTTGAAGGTGCAGGCCAAGGGCATTATCCACTAAAGTCACAGGCTGTGCACCAACACACCAGTCTGTGCCAGCATGCGCCTCCGCTTTGACCTCCTGTTTCCCGGAGAGAACCCTATTTTCCTTCTTGCCACATAAAGGAGAACAAAAATCCTGGGGCCTGAAAGCTCAGAAACAGTTCTCCTACACTGACCCTCTTCTTCCATGAAGCACGACATGTGGTGGCTTAAGGGGAATCTCCAGTGTACTTCTGTGAAACTGACAGGGCCATGAGGCCGACTCTTCTCAGTTGGCAGGGTCTTGTTTCCCCAAGGGGCAAAAGAAGTTTTCAGATGAAGAGAGAGTGTGAGTGTGTTTGTGTGCACGTATCAGCAAAAGTCCCATCATTCTCCCTGTATGCAAAAGCTCTGTGTTGAACGCAAGCACAATCCCATAATCCTGGGTTCTGCACAGAGATGTAAGTCCTGTCAAACCTATACCTGGAAGCCCCAGTAAAGGGGCGTGCACTATATCCCAGAAACAAGCCTGAGACGGAACCGTTTTTCTCCACCTCTGCTCTTTCCTGAGGAAAGATTCGCAGGGTGTGTGGAGGACGCCTCAGAAAAGTGACACACGATTCAGTGTGAGCAACTCTAAGAAAGCTCCCTCTCAACAAGCTTGTGATTAGGAACAGGAGGGCATGCTCTTCTGGATCAGTCCTACCTCCTGCTGTCCCCTCGACTACAACCCTCTCGAGGAACCAGTGCTGCAGGACTGAGAGCAGAACACAGGCTCTGTCCAGTTCGGAGTGTGCAGAGACCAGTTTGGACAGCTGTCGGTCTCTGCCTCTCCATAGCAGTCAGCTTGGCCCTGCCTCTGAAGGCAAGAGGAGAGTACCGTGCTAGCGACATCTCCTGAAGAGGCAACACATGAGCGAATCACTTCTTTCCAGCAAACATCACCGAGTCATCCTGAGAAGACCTTGCTTTGTAAATGGGTGTGTGGAAGCAGAAGGAAACTGCTAGAGGTTGGCCTAGGGGGACACAAGTCTGTGGAGGAAAGCACACCTCAACGTGCTTAGAGAGAAGAGGTTCTGATGTCTGCAGGCCTAGAGAAAAGGCAAAGCCTTAGGCTCCAAGAAGTGGCAGTGTGGAGGACCATCTCCTACTCAACTTTCCTTGAAGCCAGGAGCCACCTCGAAAGCAGAGGCCAAAGGCACTGTGCACTAGAGTCCCAGGCTCCGCACCAAAAAACCAGTCTGTGCCAGCATGCACCTTCGCTTTGAACTTCTGTTTCCTGGAGAAAGCCCTGTTTTCCTTTGTGCCACTGGAAGCTGAACTAACGTCCAGGGGCCTGAATGCTTCAAAACAGCGCTCCTGCAAGAATCCTCTTCTTCCACAAAACTAGATGTGTGGCAGCCAAGTCTTCTCAGGTCGCCAAGTCTTGTTTCAGCAAGAGGTGAAAGAAGTTTCCGGGAGAGAGATGTTTTGAGTGTGCTTTTGTGTAAATGTGTCAGCAGAAGGCCCATCTTCCTCCCTGTGAGCATAAAGTCTGTGTTGATCGCCACCACCCTCTTCAAACTGAATGTTCTTCACAGAGATGGAAGCCCTGTGAAACAGTGCACTTACCTGCCAGAAAAAAGCCTGAAACTGATCCACCGTTCTCCTATCTACCTCTTTCCTGAGGAAAGATTCCCAGGGTGTGTGGAGGACGCCTGAGGAAAGTGACACAGGATTCGGTGGGAGCCTCTCTGAGAAAGCTCCTCCTCACCCAGCTTGTGTGTAGTATCAGGAGGGCTCGCTGTCAGGGATCGGCTCCTGCCTCCTGTTGTCCCCTCAACTGCAACCCTCTCCACGAGCTACTGCTGCAAGACTGAGCGCAGAACACAGGCTTTCTCCAGTTCGGAGTGTTTAACTTGTGCAGTCCAGTGCTGAGTGACCTACTTACTAAATGAAATGTTTGTTGATTTATTTACCTGTCTGTCTGCATGCCTATTTAATTATTCATTGATGGATTGATTGATGGATTGAATTTTCCTTACTACTTAATCAAGTAATTAAGCTCTCTATCTAGCTATATCATCCATCTATTTCCTAATGGGCAGCAAAGCAAGGTTGGAGCTTTCTCAGAGGCTCAATCAGAATGGTGCATCACTTTCTTCAGGCATTCCCCCACACACCTTGTGAATCTTTTTTCAAAGATAGAGCGAGGGTAGTGAAACTAGGTTCCATTTCAGGCTTTCTTCTGACACGTAAGTGCATGCCCCTTTCCTGGGGCTTCCAATTATAGTTTTGACAGGACTTCCATCTCTGTGTAGAACATTGGATTAGTGGAGGGTGGTTCTGCTCAACACAGACTTTTTGCTCACAAGGAGGAAGATGGGCTTTTTGCTTTTGTGTTCACACACAAGCACATTCACCTTCTCTCTCTCTCTCTCTCCCTGTCTCTCTCTCTCTTCTTCTCTCTCTTTCTGAAATCTTTTGCCTCTTGGTGAAACAAGACTTGGCACACTGAAAAGAGTCAGCCTCTTGGCTCTGTTGATCTCACAGAAGTACTCTAGACAATCCCTTTAGGTTGCCACACGTTGCATTTTGTGGAAGAAGTGGCTCCATGTCAAGGAGCTGTTTCTTAGGTTTCAGTCCACAATACGTTTGACTGGCTTCAAGTTGCAAGAAGGAAAACAGGGATCTCTCCAGGAAACAGGAGGTTAGGGCCAAGGCGCATGCTGGCACAGACTGGTTTTTCAGTGCAGAGTCTGGGACTCGAGTGGAAAAAAATGCCCTTCGACTGCAACGTCGAGGCGGCTTCTGGCTTCAGAGAAAACTTTGAGTGGGAGATGGTTCTCTGCAATGCTGCTACTTAGAGCCCAGGGCTTCGTCCTTTCCCTAGGCCTGTGGATATCTGAAAAACTACTCACCAGGCATGGTGAGGTTTGATGTCCTCCCCATATCTTTGGCCTTCGAGGCCAGCCTCTAGCAATTTCCTTGCGCCTCCACACATCCGTTTGCTAAGTCTAGTCACCTCAGGGTGACCCGGGGATGTTTGCTGGAAAGGAGTGATTCTCTCACAGGTTACCTCTTCGAGAGAAGTCACTAGCTTGGCACTCTCCTCAGGCCTTCACAGGCAGGGCCAAGCCGACTGCTGTCGATAGGCAGAGAGACCGGTAGCTATCCAAATTGGTCGTTGTACCCTCCGAAGTGGACAGAGCCTGTATTCTGCTCTCAGCAATAGTGGCTCTTGGAGAGAGTTGCAGTCGTGGAGACAGCAGGAGGTAGGAGCCGATCCCCAACAGCAATTCCTCTTGCTCCCAGACACAAGGTGGGGGAAGTGGAGCTTTCTGAGAGAGTTGCACACTGAATCCTGCATCTCTTTACTCATGCGTCCCCTACACACTCTGCAAATCTTTCCTTAGGAAAAAGCGAGTGTTGAGAAAGGTGGTTTCGTTTCAGGCTTGTTTCTAGCACGTAAGTGCATGCCCCTTTATTGATGCTTCCAGTTATAGAATTGACAGGACTTCCATTTCTGTTCAGAACACTGGGCTCAGGGGAGGTTGGTTGGGTTCAATGCAGACTTTTCAGTCACAGGTAGTGAGCAGAAGATGGGCCTTTTGCTGATATGTCCACACACAAGCTCACTCACACCCTCTCTCTCTCTGAAAATTTCTTTTTCTCCTTGGGAAAATAAGACTTGGGAACCTGAAACAGAAGGCCTCATGGCTTTGTCGATCTCACAGAAGTACAATGGAGATTCCCCTTAGGCTGCCACGCAACAGAGATTCAGTGCAAGAGAGCTGTTTCTTAGCATTCAGGCCCATTATTGTTGGTTCTGCTTCAGTTGGGAAGAAGGAAAACAGGGCTCTTTCGAGGAAACTGGAGGACAAACAGAGGTGCATGCTGGCACAGACTGGTTGGTTGGTGTGGAGCCTGGGACTCTAGTGGATAATGCCCATCGCCTTCTCCTTGGAGGAGGCTCCTGGCTTCAGAGGAACCTTTGAGTGGTATCTGTCCTCCACACTGTCGTTTTTTGGAACAGAGGGCTTCGCACTATCCCTAAGTTTCTGGACATCAGAAACGCTTCTCTCCAGGGAGGGCAAGGTGTGCTTTCCTCCTCAGACTTGTGTCTGCCTTATACAGCCTCAGGCAGTTTCCTTGTGCTTCCACACACCTGTTTGCAAAGGCCAGTCTGCTAAGGGTGACTCGGGGATGTTTGCTGAAAAGGAGTAATTCAATCTCGCATTGCGTGTTCAAGAGAAGTTGCTAGCAGGGCAGTCACCTCATGCCTTCACAGGCAGGGCTAAGTTGACTGCTATGGAGAGGCAGAGAGACCAGCAGCTGTCCAAATTGGTATTAGCACACTTCGGACTGGATGCAGCCTGAGTTCTACTCTCATTCCAGAAGCAGTGTCTTCTCCTGGAGAAGGTTGCAATCGAGGAAATAGCAGGAGGCAGGAGTAGATCCCGGACAGCATGCCCTCCTGCTCCTAGACAGAAGCTGGGTGAAGGGGAGCTTTCTCAGAGAGGCTCACGCCAAATATTGGGTTACTTTCCTCAGTGTCCCTTACACATCTTGCAAATCATTGCTCAGGAGAGAGCAGGCGACGAGAAAGGTGGATCCGTTTCAGTGTTGTTTATGGCATGTAAGTGCATGCCCCTTTACTGGGGCTTCCAGATATAGGTTTGACAGGACTTCCACATCTGTGCAGAACACTTGGTAAGGAGAGCAGGATTCCGTTCAACACAATCTTTTTGCTCACATGGAGGAAGATGGTTCTTTTGCTGATATGTTCACACACAAACACTCACTCTCTCTCTCTCAAATCTGCTTTTGCTGCTTGGGGAAACAAGACTTTGTGATATGAGAAGAATGGGCCTCATGGCCCTGTCAAACTGGCAGAAGTACACTAGAGGATTCCTTTGGTTGCAAAGCATCAGAGATTCAGTGCAAGAGAGCTGTTACTTAGCGTGCAGGCCCCAAGACGTTCGTCTGCCTCAAGTGGCAAGGAGGAAAACGGGGTTCTCTTCAAGAAACAGGAGGTCGAAGCAGAGGCACATGCTGCAAAGACTGGTTTGTCAGTGTAGAGCCTAGGACTCTGGTGGACAATACCCTTTGCCTGCCCCTTCAAGGAGGCTCCTGTCTTCAGAGGAAATGTTCAGTGGGAGACGGTCCTCTGAATTGCCTTTTTTTGGAGCCCTCGGCTTCTCCCTTTCCCTAGGCCTGTGGCCATCAGAAATGATTCTTTCTGGTGCAGCAAGGTGTGCCATCTTCCCCAGATTTGTGTCCCCTGAGGCCAGCCTATAGCAGTTTCCTTGTCTTTCCCCACAACCATTTCCAAAGGCTGGTTGGCTCAGGGTGACTTAGGGATATTTGCTGGAAAGGAGTGATAAGATCAGACTAACCTCTTCTAGAGAATTCGCTAGCACAACATTGTCTTCATGCTTTCACACGCAGGGCAAACCTGAATGCTATGGATAGCCACAGAAACCGGCAGTTGACCAAATTGGATTTTGCATACTCTGTACTGGACAGTGTCTGTGTTCTGCTCTCAGTCCCACAGCACTGGCTCTTGGAGAGAGTTGCAGTCAAAAGGACCCCAGGAGGCAGGAGTGGATCCACGACAGCATGCCTTCTTGCTCCTAGACACAAGCTGGATGAGGGGGAGCTTTCTCAGAAAGGCTCATACCGAATCGTGCATCCCTTTCCTCGGTCATCCTCAACACACCCTGAGAATGCATTCCTCTTTACTGGGGCTTCTAGACATAAGTTTGACAGGACTTCCATCTCTGTGCTGAACTGGGTTAGCCGAGGGTGGTTGTGTTCAACACATTGTTTTTGCTCACAGGGCAGAAGTTGTGCTTTTTGCTGATGCACCCACACAAGCACACTCACCCCCCTTTCTCTCAGAAATCTTCATTTGCCTCTTGGTGAAACAAGACTTGGTGACCGGAGAAGAGTCAGCCTCAGGGCTCTATGCATTTCACAGAT
>JAQQSY010005246.1:0-11792 GCA_028646535.1 Procyon lotor | reverse complement strand
AAAAATGTTCCAGGAAGTAAGAGTCACTATTTTAGAAATGAATGAAAAACTACAACCAAAAAGTAAGGGGAAGAAATAGGAGGTATGAAGAAGAACCAAATGAGATTTTTTTTAAGTGAGGAGACAATATAATACAAATTCACTGGATGAGTTTAATGGCAGAATGGAGATGACAGGATAAAATATCCATCACCTTCTCTGGCAACAACAATCTAAAACACCGTGGATTTCCATCAGAAAACATGGAGGATGGCTGGAATTGGAATATTTTTCAAGCCTGGAAGGGAAGAACTGTCAACCCAGAATTCTATATGCAGTGAAAATGCCCTTCAGGAACAGATGTGAAATAAAGGCAGCCCAAGGTAAACAACAACTAGACACAGACTTTTTAAAGTTCATATGGAAGAAGGGCCAAGGCATTTTAGAAAAAGCAAAGAGTGTGGAGGGGTGTGCCCTACTAAAGAGCAAAACTCACCATGAAGTTACTATCACCAAAATAATGATGTATTAGCTCTGTGATAGAAAATTAAGAGAGTAAAACTGAAGAGAGCCCCAAAACTGAGCCACACAGGAAATTTGAAAGCAAATCAAGTTAGGTGCTTTTTCCATACCAAATGCAAAACTGATTCTTGATAAAATGAAATTTGAATGGAAAAAATAAAATGAAAACATTAGAAGGAAGTTTAAAAAATATTTGTGTGACCTCTGTCATGATGACCCTCTTAACTCAGAAAAAGGGACCCAGAAACTGTAAAAGAGAAAAAAAAACATACTTGACTACATAAAAAGTCCTTAAATCTTCTATATGGCAAAGACATCAAAATTTAAGCCAAATGAGAAGCGAGGATATTGCAAGAAAATACTTGTAACATATAACAAAGTAACCATGGAAATGCAGATCAAAGGAAAATAAGGAAATATCTTTTTTTCTCCTATCCAGTGAATAAAAACGGTAAGGACTTCTAACATCCTATTCTGGTAAGAAGGTGGCAAAAGGGCCCACTTGTGAAATGCTTCTGTGGGTAGGAATGACTACAATCTTCTGAGGATATCAATCTAGCAATACCCAACAAAATTCTAAATTTGAATACCCTTTGACCAGCAATTCTACCTTGGGGAAATTATGCTAAAAAAAACAAAAAACAAAACAAGTACTGGCATCTAAGGTTAGATAAGCAGCAATGTTTGTAGAGACAAAGAACTGATACAATCAGAGTATTCCCAACAGGAGAATAACTGAATAAATTATAATAATTCATACTATGGACTCTAATGCAGTCATTACAAATAATGGGGATAATAGCAATAATAATGGGTTACAACTGGGAATATTCATTATATATGAAACTTAAAAAGTCACGGAGTATGGTCTGTGGAAAATCTTTTTGGAAATTTTTTTAAAAGAAAAGCAACATATTCCACACATATACATAAATTCTAATGCTTTTGTGATTGTACAGGAAAGCATGGAAGGATCCCATTACCCAACACTGGTATAGTGGGTCTGGAACTGGGATAAAAGGAGGCAGTTTTATCATGTTTTCTTTGTTATGCTTCTATGTTTCAGTTATTGCAACAAGTGTATATTACTTTTGAAGTATGAAAAAATCCAACAGTGTTGCTTTTACAGGAAAAAAAAATACATATACATGGGCATACGTACCTGCAGTCACACAATCGGCTCCCAAGGACTATGTCTTTATCAATATATGTCACTGGTCATGTGGATAATTCACAGTGTGAATTTGTTTCTGACGTCCTGGGCCTTCATAAAATTTTCAAAGAAACATAACAAAGCTGCTCTGCTAAAGGACAACTATTCAAGACCTAGCTCCATAAAGCTCCTAAACTGTTCATACAGATGGTCATCTCTCAAAATGGGCCCGGCATTCATCCACAAGGGAGACCGATCCACCTCCCAGCTCCTAGCTAGGCGGCAAGGATCCAGGCAGCAACGCTATTTGAAGGTGGTCTGTAGATAGCTAAAATAGCAACTGCTTCCTCTGGCCAGACCTGCTGCCCGCCGCCCCCCCCCCCCGCCCCCGCCTATCTCCAACTTTGCCAAGGTGCTCCCTGAACCTTACATATCCTTCCTGAATGCAGTGCCTCTCCAATTTTTCTTGAATGTTCACCTCTGTGTGCACGTTTTGTATTTTTCCTAAGAAACAGGGGTATGACCTCCTTGAGGAGCTCTACCGTTGATTCTTTAATACAGTCCTTTATTCCATCCTTTCTGCCTCTGCCTAAGAGGGACAGTTTAAGTGTAAGGGCTAGAAGTACGGCCTCTAAGGTCAGAGCAACCAAGTACAAATCTTACCGTGGCCATTTAGCTGGGTAACCTTGAGCAGGTGTGATGGTTAATTTTATGTGTCCACTTGACTAGGCTAGAGGATGCCCAGATAGCTGGTAAAACATAATTTCTGGGTGTGTCTGGAAGGGTGTCTCCGCAGGAGATTAGCATTTGCATAAGTAAACTGAGTAAAGATTGCCCTCAGGGAGGGCAGGCATCATCCAATCCTTTGAGGGCCTAACTAGAACAAAAATGCAGAGGAAGAATGAATTTGCACCCTCCAACTGAGTTGGGACATAAGTCTTCTCCTGCCTTTCGATATCAGCACTCCTGGTTCTCAGACTTTCAGACTCCCACTGGGAAGTCCCTGGTTGTTGGCCCTTTGCATTCAGACCAAATTACACCACCAGCTTCCCTGGTTCTCCAGCCTGGAGATGGCAAAATCATGGGATTTCTTGGCTTCCAGGTTAGCCAGTTCCTCAAGTAAATGAATGAATGGATGAAAGAGCAAGCTATTGGTTCTTTCTCTGGAGAACCCTGACTAATACAGCAAGTTACTTAATCTTCCTCCATCTCAGTGTCCCCAGCAGAAGGACTGCCAAGACTTCTTAGGGCTTAGGCCCAGGCCTGAGACTGCCTCTGGTCCTCAGGATTCTACTGGCCAAGGCAAGCAGGAAGCCTATTCCAAATTCAAGTGAAGGGATCTGCACAAGAGTGTGAGCACCAACGGCCACAGATGAAATGTGCTATCACACCATATAAAACACTCAGCTTAAGCACATAGTACGTCATATGTGAGCTCTTTTTCATATATATTATTTTCTCTTACATAAAGGTGAGTTATTTTTACAGTGATTCTTCACTATGCACAAACCCCACAGAAGGCCTAGAAATCCAGAGATTGCTAGAGCCCTCACATTTCATGTATCTTTACAGAAGATACAGAGAAGCCAGAGTATGGTCCTAACCCCATAGGGCAGATTTCAGAAAAATGCCAGAGACCCAAGTCACCATTCTTAAATGAAAAATATCCTTGCGGGACAGTTTTCAGGTCTCAGGGGACAGGTGTGTATATATATATATATATACACACATATATATATATATATATGTGATAAAGGGCCAACGTTACCACTCACAGCCAAGCTAACATGCAAACCTGTCCCAACATAACTGGAACCAACCACCATTTCTGCAGAAGGCAGAGACGAGATGTGAAAAATGGTGTATATTCTGTATTAAAAGAATTTTAAAGGTGCTATGGCAGATTAAGTTTGAAGAAAGAAAACATGACAATGAGAACATGGCTATAAGGGGACAGAGAAGTTACCCCAAAATCTCAAAAATGTAAACAGAGTTTGTTTGTGTTCATTGTCGTCCCCAGAGCCTAGAGGAGTGCCTGCACATAGCGGATATTTACAGAATTACTTGAGCCGGGGGAAGTTAAAACTCATAGGTTATACTCATTGAAAGGAATAACGCTGGAAATGCAAAGTGAATTACTGTTTTACAATTTACCCCTTCAAACTAAAATGGAGTGGATGTGTATTTTTCACAGTTTTTCTTCTGGGTCGAGGTAATGTTTTCTCCTTTAGGTTTATTGTTAAAAAGCAGCCGTTTTTCAATGCCCTTTGGGAGTAGCAAAAATCATAGCTAAGGCTACATGGGAGAAAGGGAGGCTCAGGGAGGTGCCAGGAAGTGAAGATAATTTACCAGTCTGCCACCTGTAGGCTGGTTCCAGCAGACATAAACATCAGTGCCCACAAAACAGACGACATGAAAATAATGCATATTAAATAATGCTAAAAACTGAGCAACAGATGTGTGAAAACTATATATAGTGGTCCATTTGAATCATGGCTCCCCCATTCCTGCCTCTCTGATTTAAACACCCTGAGCTGTGACCACACATACTGTTGTCCCTAATCAGCTCTCCAAGACTCACCCGTGGTCTGAAATAAGCTTTGAAAATTAATACCCCCTTAGGATGAAGGACCACACCTATATGGATCAGGGTGACAGAGTCAATTTCAGATCTCATTTCAAAAGCCAATGGGCAATGGGCTTGGAGAACAGAGGCCATTACAAAATAACAACATGAAAAAGCAAAGATGGACAGAATTGCTAAATTTCAACACTCAAGAACAAACAGGAAACATTCATTACGAAGGCTTAGTTTGGATTTCTGGAGAAGGAATTAAAACATACTGAGTTAACAGTTTAAGCCTATAAGATGTACTTCAGCACCATAAACCAAATGTAGTTACAGATGTCAAGACTTCTCGGAACAAGTGCTTCTCTTTATAAATGTCTCCTCTCCATATATTTTTTTTTTTTCCGTTTCCATATGTCCACTCTTATCAATATAAGAAAAACACAACTTTCATCAAAAGGCTATAAAAATCCCCCCGAAAATTAATTCTTGGGGACAGTCGCTTCCTCATAAGAGAGATCTCCTGGTGGTTTTCTCCTAGGGAGGCTTGTTAGTCCCTGGCTCCTCTAATTTGGGGGTCAACAGCCTGAAAATCGGTCACCGTTGAGGTGTGGAGCTCAGAAAACACGCCCCCGACGCGGGTTTCGGGTCGCCTGCCCAGTCCCGCCGCCCACAGAGCGTTCCGGACGCACGCGGAAAATGCCAAGTCCCCGACGCCAAGTCTGGAAGTGGCCGCAGGGGGGCCGGCGGGTCTCCGCGCTGGGACTGACCCGCAGCAGGACCCCACGCGCCCGGTGCCCCCAGCCCCCAGTTCCCGCGCCGCGCAGGCAAGACGCGCGCTGAGTAGCAGCCCGGCACCTGGATCGGGCCCCTCCTCCCCGCCTCGGTCAGGGCCTCCCGGCAGCTGGGTCTGCACCGAATCGGACCAGGGCGAGTCGCGGGGTTCCCAGAGCGCAGGGTCCCCGAAGCCCAGTGCAGACCCCGCGGCCGGAAGCGTACCCGCTGCCCAACCCTCAGCCGGCAGTCCCTCCGGTCGCTGCAGGCTCGGCGGAGGGCGGGCGCCTGGCTTCGGTTTCTTCCAAGAAAAGTAACTCGGGGATCAGCGCTTTAGGAAAGGGAAAGCGATGCTCCGAGAGCGGTGAGTAAGGTCCCCGGAGTTATTGAGCCCGGAGTTTTCTGAACTGCACCCCGCGCTGCAGCAGCTCGGCCCCGGGCGTTCGCGCCCCGAACTTGGAGCCCGCGGTGCCGTCCCAGTCGGGCTGCAGCCCTGGGGTCCGGCGCACCTCCCCGCCGGGCCGCAGACACTCACCGAGAAGCCGGCCCAGAAGGGGCAGGAGTGGCGGACGCGGGCCGAGGTGGTGAGCGCCAGCGCGGCGAAGCTGACCGCCACGATGAGGCATCCGAGCGCCATCTGCGTGGCCCCGAGCGCCAGCACGATGCGGGAGCGGCCCGGGCACTCGCGCAGGCGGGACAGGCTGCGGGGCAGCGCGGCGGGGCGCGGCGCGCGGGGACCGCCGGCCCGAGGCATCGCGCCGGGCGCCCGCACGCCTCGCCCCGCTCCCGCCCGGCTCCGGCGCGCGCCGCCGCAGCCGCCGCCGCCGCCTCTTCTCACAGAGGGTCCGAGGCAAGTTGCGCCACGCGAGGGGACGGCCTTCCCGCGGGCCGCGAGGGCTGCGGCGGCCGCGCGCCGGGAGCGGGCCGGGCCGGGCGGGAAGCCGGACGCCGGCTGCCCCTGCCCGTGCCCGCGCCCATGCCGCCGCCGCCGCTCCGCAGGGCCGCCCGCCCGCCACCGGCCGCGCAGCGCTGCGCCCTCTCCCGCCCGCCCCGCGCGTTCCCCGCCCGAGCGCGGGCGCGAGCTGCCGCGTGCCGGGGGCGAGCCGCCGCCGTCCCCGAGCTCGAGCTGCGCTGCCGCGCGCCGGGCCGGGGCCGGGGCTGGATCGCTAGCCCGGAGCTGGTGGGCGCAGGTGCGGTCCCCGCCGCGCGGCCTCCGTGCTCTCGCCTCACGCGGGACGGCAGTAGGGACCGCAGGCGCGTCAAGGTCGAGGGCAGGAGCCTCCGAGGCCGAACCCTCGGTCGGCTGGAGCCGGGGCCCGCGGGCGGCCCGAGCTGCAGGGACCGAGCCGCCGGCCGAGCCTGGGGCCAGCCGGGGATGAGCGCTTTCCGTGGCGGAGGTGGGGCGGGGGGACACTGCGCGTCCAGGCGGGGAGAGGAGAGGAGGTGAGATCCAAGTGCGCTGCCCCAGGTGTGGCGCGCAGCAGCTTGTACCGAATGCGGAATTCCAAGATCCAAGATGCCGCTTTCCTGCAGTTCCGCAATTTCCCCAGCCATGCGCTGAGAACTGGGCCCGGGAGGACTCCGCGTTTAAAACATTCCCGGTTCACAAACCGATGTCTCTTACTCACCTTTAGTTTGCAGAGCTTTTGATACAAGTGAAAGTTTGGGCTTAAAACAGATCGCACCAAATGAATTTAAATGAGCGATGTCATTAAGGACCTATTAAATCATCCCTACTCCCTTAAACCAGCATAAGGTTTTAAATTGATTATCGGCTTCTTTGAGGTACCAAGAAAACTTGGAAGTTTTGATTGTCATAATTCTCTTCATGGCCCTCGTTGATGTGACAACTTTAAGACCACTGGTGTTGAAAAAGACTGCGTTATTAAGAGACCCATGAGTGTTGGGAAATCTGAAGAGATCGGCCACAAAAAGGCAACGCTCATGGTAATAAAGAGCAATGGTAGGTCATTCCCCCAGGCCATTTGTCCACTGTCTGCGTGGCGGAACTGCAGGAGTCCCCCGCTGGATCCGAAACACTGGAGAGTAGTGCCCCAGGACATCTCTGTTGCTGGTGCTTGAAATTTCACTGTTAGATATTGATTCCTTTGGGGCTTGCCGAGCCTCTATTAAAATGCAAATTCCTCTTGAAGGGGCAATAGCTCAAGCCTTTATCAGCCAACACCTTAGAAGGGATGGGATTTATTTTCCAATTTAAAGGGATAGCCAAGGGATGAACTGGAGGTGGGGAATTGCACAGATAAAGTAGCTGACCTCAAAATGTTGGCCAGTGGCCAAACTGTGCCTTTTCCTCTAGTTTTTACTGTAACATGGCTGAGCCTTGGGCTGGCATCATGTAGAGTACCAGAGTACAAATTCAAATTTCCTGGAGACATTCTCTATCTAGAAATTCTCAGGCAGCACTTCTTAAGGCCTTGGAACAATACCAAAGCAAGATCCTGGATTGCCAGAAGGTTAGGTTCTCAGTGGAGTCACCTCCCTCCTTCACTCATTTATTTATTACCCACAGTAGTTTACAAAGGACTTCCTAAGCACCAGGCACTCTTAGGCTCTTAGAGTAAGTACATAAGTGAACAAAACAGACAACACCCATGTCTACTCGGTGGAAGGAGAGAAACAGTGCAATAAGCAGAATAAGTAAATTACATAGAGTTTATTGACATTATGTAGTATTCAAAAAATATGTTATGCACTCACTATGTCTTAGACATTGAAGACGTAAGGATTAGCAAAAGCAAACAAGCTAGAGAATGTACAATCTACTGGTTAGATTGACAATGCACAGATAATTGCTCCAAGGCCAACTGTAGCCAGGTGCAGTGTGATGGAGAATTCTGCATGGTGCCAACAACTAGCATACTCTACAGAAAATGGATCAAAGGATGCCCAAGAGAATGTAGAGTTCATATGTCATTGCTGTCATCTAGGCAAGAAATGACAGTATTTGGGATGAAGGTAGAGATGGTGGAGATACCCAGAACTGGATAGATTTGACACATTTGGAAGGTGTCAGCAATGAATTAAATGTGGACAAAATATAGGGTGGTGCCAGTTGGGGCATCCTGGGGAGAGTACCAAATAGTAGAAACCTCCCATGAACTCCCATGTGTGTATTAGATGTGCTTCCAAAATACATGTGAATCAGTTCCTTCTATTTATAAATGGCATGGAAAGAGAGCTCCAGGCAGCACAGCAGAGGATTTGGGTGTAGGTGGATTAGGAGAGGGATCTACATTGTCTGTGAAATTTGATTTGGGGGCAGAGGGAAAGCCTAATCCAGAAATTACAATCACTTAGCCATTTTAAAAATCATTCTTGTATTTTATTTTTTTTAAAGATTTTATTTATTTATTTATTTATTTATTTGACAGAGAGAGAGAGAGATCACAAGTAGGCAGAGAGTCAGGCAGAGAGAGAGGGGGAAGCAGGCTCCCTGCTGAGCAGAGAGCCCGATGTGGGGCTTGATCCCAGGACCCTGAGATCATGCCCTGAGCCGAAACCAGAGGCTTTAACCCACTGAGCCACTCAGGCACCCCATCATTCTTGTATTTTAGAGAATTTTAAAATTTGGTTTTATTAAATGTAATATCTGACTTTCTCTTGATGAACAGTTGGAATTTGGAGATATAAATAGTGAGTCAATTTCACAGGATTGAACCATAGAGAAAGGATGGAGGGAAAGAGGGAGGGAGCTGGCTAAGCCCTAGCTCTGATCCTAGTAACTCATTAACTCTCTTTGCTCCTCGGTGTTTTTCTCTTATAAAAGACAGCATTAGGGGCACCTGGGTGGCTCAGTCAGTTGAGTGTCTGACTCTTGATTTCCACTCAGGTGGAGATCTCAGAGTCTTGGAATCAAGTACCACATCCAGCTCTTCACTCACGGGGGAGTCTGTTTGGGACTCTCTCTCTCTCCCTCGGCCCCTCCTCCTTAAAATAAATACATAAATCTTTTTTAAAAAATAAATAAAAGGCTGCCATAATACATGTCCCGGTGTTATGAGAGATGCTTGGAGTCCCCTGGGACCAACTTACAGCAACTTTTTCTTCTTTCTAGATCAGATGACACTAATAGACTGAGACCATTGTTCTTAAGCATAGCATGACAATGGTGGCTGAGCTTTTACTGAAAGCTAGGTTGCGTGTCTGCTTGCACCAACAGGAAGGTGAGTAACACAAATGTCTCACTTACAGTACCCTTGTTCAGATTTTTGCTCTTGTCAACATACTTCTCCAGCAATGGATGAAAATAAATTTGTCCCTTCGTGTTATAAGGCAGAAGAAAGTTCTACTTGGATTTCACACCCTTCAACTCTGGAAGAGTAAAAATCAGCAGAGAACCACCATTTCCAGGAACCTCAGGCTTGCAAATTTCCTGCTAAAGACAACTAAGAAGCCAGATGAAAAAAAATTTTAAATATCTTCTTAAAAGTAATGAAGAGTTATAGAGATAATGGGGAAACACTCAACCAGGGTTTAAGAGGAGAAGGAATCAGAGAGATGTGTGCACCACATTGGAATTTCCTGCCCTGGGCACTTGCATTTCTGGATTTGGCAGACAAATAGGGTGAGAAAGATAAATTTTGAGTCCAGGGCTCTCAAGAATAAGGACCCATTACACCAGTTCCCTGCTTTGTGATGGAACCCCGGATAGCTGCACCCAGAGAGTAAGGAATAAGCTAGCCTTTCCTCTAATTGCAGATGCCCAGAAATCCAAACCCTGAATTTGACTTAAGGTAATCCCTCACTGCTTAGGCCATAAGGAGCTGGCAAAAGCAATAGCAAATCACCTCTGGAGAATGATAACTTCATCCCAGGTCTCACATTGTTTCTATGAATAGCATCTTAAAAATTCACTTTTACTTCCTCAACATGATAAAGGACGTTTATGAAAAACCCACAGCTAATACCATACTCAATGGTGAAAGACTGAACGCAACATCAGGAATAGATAAGGATATCTATATTCAACATTCCTATTCAACATTGTACTAGAAATTCCAGCCAGAGCAATTATATAAGAAAAAGAAATTAAAGACATCCAAACTGGAAAGGAAGAATTAAAACTATCTCTGTGTGCAGAATGATATGATCCTGTATTTATAGAAAATCTTAAAGAATACACAAGAAAGCTACTCACAGTAATAAATTCAGCAAAATTGTAGGATATAAGATCAACACACTAAAATCAGTTGTGTTTCTAGAGACCAGCAATGAACAATCTGAAAAGCAAGAAAGCAATTCCATTTATAATATAAAAGGAAAACACACCTCAGAAAACACACCTCAGAAATCCAAGGACATGAAAGACTTATACACTGAAAAGCACAAAACATTACTAAAGAAATTAAAGACCTAAATAAATGGAAAGACACTGTGTTCATGGATAGGAAGACTTTATACTAAGATGTCAATATCCAAAGTGTTCTGCAGATATAATATAATCCATATCAAAACTCCAACAGACTCTTTTTGCAGAAATGGAAAAGCCAGTCCTCAAATTCGTATGGAATTGCAATGGCCCCAAATAGCCAGTCTTGAAAAAGAAGAAACAGTTGGAAAGACTCATACTTCAGATTAAAAGTATGAGTATTAAAAGTATTAAAACTTACTACAAAGCTATAATAATCAAAACAGTATGGTACATACATATGGATAGATAGGCCACTAGAATAGAATGGAAGGTCCAGAAATAAATCCATCTATCTTAAGTCAACTGAATTTTTACATGGGTGCCAAGTTTATTCAATGGAGAAAGAATAGTCTGTTCAACAAATAGGACTGGGACAACTGGATTTTCACATGCAAAAGAAAGAAGTTGGACCCCAACTTCACACTATGTATAAAAATTAACTCAAAATGGAACAAAGAGATCTGCAACTTGGAGGAAGGAGGCAAGATGGCGAACAAGTAAGGGTCGTCTTTGCCACTGGTCCCCTGAATTGAGCTGGAAATCTGCCAAACCATCCTGAACACCTAAGAAATCAGCACGAGGTGTAACACTGTCTGGATCTCTACACAAGAAAAACTCCACTGTGGCTGAGTGGTGGCTTCCAACCACTCCGGATTTTCCTCAAGTTAATCTTGCCTGAGTCGTGGTTGATATTTTGGACCCTGTACATTCCCTCAGCCATCCCTCAAGAGAATGACTAGGAGGAGGAACTCCCAACAAAGAAAAGAACCAGAGACAATGGCCTCTGCCACAGACTTAATGGATATGGATGTAAGGAAGATGTCAGTAAAAGACTTCAGAATAACATTTATAAAGTTGCTAGCTAGGATTGAGAAAAGTATTAGCGACACTATAGAAGCTCTAAGGGCAGAATGTAGAGCTGGTTTCTCTGAAATTAAAAATGTTATGAAGGAGATGCCATCTAAACTGGATACTCTGAATGCCAGGGTAAAAGAGAAAGAAGAACGAATTAGTGATCTAGAAGATTAGCTGATAGAAAGGAAGGAAGTCAAGAAGGATAGGGATAAACAACTACAAGCCCACAAGATCAGACTTGGAAAGATCAATGACAACATGAAACAGTCCAAAGTCAGAATTATTGGGATCCCTGAGGGAGTGAAGAGAGAGAGAGGACCAGAATGTATACTTGATCAAATCAAAGCTGAGAACTTCCCTAATCTGGTGAAGGAAACAAGCATCCGTGTCGAGAGACAGATAGGACCCCTCCCAAGATCAATAAAAATAGACCAATGCCCCTGTATATATTAGTAAAAGTTGCTAATCTTAGAGCCAAGGCAGCTAGGGGGAAGAGATTTCTTACCCAT
>JAQQSY010005245.1:0-11793 GCA_028646535.1 Procyon lotor | reverse complement strand
AGCCCCATATTGGGCTCTCTGCTCGGCAGGGAGCCTGCTTCCCCCCCTCTCTCTGCCTGCCTCTCTGCCTACTTGTGATCTCTCTCTCTCTCTGTCAAATAAATAAATAAATAAAATCTTTAAAAAAAAAAAAAAAGAAAGAATTAGCCATCCCTGAATCTAAGATATATTCACAGGAGAAGTAGACAATGAGATCAATCCTGAGCTTCCTTTTAGGGCTGCATCAGCCTGGGAGCGGACAGTCCCACTCTAGCCTTCCTTTATGTTTTTCTGACTGGTTGAAACCGATGGTCAATGGCCTGGGGAATCTACGGAGAGATTTGGTCAATGATAATAAACTGGGTCTGTCTCAGCATGACTTTGCTTTGATCTAAGTGGTGGTGAAAACATAAACCCTTCCCAGGACAGTCTCGGGCGTTTGTTGAAATTTCCTCCATTCCATGTCAGCTGGGTGACTGAATTTCAAAGACAGAGTGATGTTCAGACTGAATGAAGAGTAACTAGATCTCTCTCATGCTTCCTGTTGGAAGACAATCTTGGTGGGGGCGGGGGGCGGGCGGGCAATGTGACACATGGCAATTTACCCTGAGGTGAAAAATGTCACCGTTTTTTCACAAATCCCAAGGACCGAAGTAACATACAATGCACACGTCATTGTGTAGGAGGGTTAGCAAGTCCCTCATGTGGTAACAGCAGCCCTCAGGGGAGACACTACCTCCCTCCTGGTTTCAAGCTCCAACCACCCTGCGCCTACTATGAGGAAACCTTCAGATCTTTCCTTACGGAGTTGAGATGTGAGATGGCAATTCCTCTCTCCACCCACTGCAACATTTAAGTCTCCCCCTTACCCATTTTGTAGTCTCTGTCTCAAGAAGGAAGTCAGTTTGAGGCTTTTCAGAGAAAACGTTGTCCTTATCATCTGTTCTTTCCAAGATGTGGTCCATACTGGTAAATTCCCTTAGCAAACTGCAAGCCACACAATCAAAACAGACGCTGTTATTATGCCCTGGTGTATGGTTTAGGCCTGCCCTAAATATTTCTAGAAGGAGAACACTGGACACTTCCCCACCCCCTGGAGGACCTGCTGCCCCGAGTACTGATCTGACTGTGTGAATGGTGTGGGGCGTAGTGCGTTGCACAAAACGGGAACAGAGAGGCTGGCTAAGTATTTGCTGACTGAATCGATAAGAGATTTAACAGTCTGATTTCAAATTCCAAAGCCACTGCAGCTCTGTAGCTGTGTGTGTGTGCAAATGTGTGTGTAGTATAAACAAATAATAAATAAATACCCTTTAAAAAAGAGTAGAGTTAAAAAGTGTCATGTGGTTCAAAGACCAGGCAGAACGGACGAAGTCTGTGATCCCGTCTGGATCTCTGGCCCCCAGCTGTCCTCCCCACAACATTTACTAGTTTCTTCTTTATTCTTCCACAGAGATTCCATGCCTAAATAAGTAGCTATGTTTATATAAATATAAACATATATTTTTCAATATATGTTTTCAAATATATGTGAGAGAATATTATATACACTATTCTATTCCCTGTATTTCTTTTTTTAACAGCTCTTGGCGTCCATTTCATATCAATACATACAGAGCTGCCTTATTTTATTTTATTTAGATTTATTTATTTATTTGAGAGTGAGAGACCACAAGTGGGGAGAGGGGGAGGAAGAGAGAATCTCCAGCAGAGTCACCACTGAGGGTGGGGCCAGGATGTGGGGCTTGATCTCCCAACCCTGAGCTCATGATCCTGAGGTCATGACCTGAACCAAAATCAAGACTAGGACGCTTAACTGACTGAGCCACCCAGGTGCTCTGGCCTCATTTTAAAAATGGTTATATGGTACTCCATTTTGGGGCCATACACTAGTTTGAGAATGAATTCTTTATTAATGCATATGTAGATTATTTCAAGTTATTTGCTACTACAAACAATGCTGCAATTACCATCCCTACACACCTATGTGTCGATGTACATGTGTACAAGCATATCTATTGAGTAACCCTTAAAATAGAACTGCTGGGTCAATAAATACATATATTTTAAATTTTGATAAATGCTGCCAAATTATGCCTTAAAGAAGTTGAACCCATTTACACTTCCAGCAAAAATGATGAGCGTCCCTGTTTTTCACTCCTTTTCTACAATCATGTATTATCTTGCCAATCCCATATGCTTAAACTGGTATTTCATATTGATTTTAATCATTTTTTATTAGTGCGGTTAAGCATCTTTGCCTGGGTGTATAAAACTCATTTGTATTCCCTTTTCTATGCTAAGTGTGTTGCTAGCCTGTGCCCCATTTCCTATCAGACTACTCTTATTTTCTGGCATGCATACACACACAGATACACACACAGATACACACACAGGCTGACACACTCACATATACTTCTGAGTGAATCATAATCAATTTGTAATGGAGGTCTATGGCAGTGGTTTCCAGTCTGTGGGTTTTGAACCCTGAAGGGAGGCACTTTGTAGCTACCCTGCATAGAATGGGGTTTTGGAATCTATAAACATTTCTATAGACTGAATAAATATTGCTTACAAAAACAAATACTAATCAAAGTTTCTATTGTGTATATACAACTGTTATTAGTAAATTACAAATGCATTTAAAAACATCTTTAATATCATAATAGCTTTTTTTGACATACAAGGATTCTGGAAAATCTTTTACTTTAATAAATTTCTTCTTATTCAAAATGGTTGTTAACCATTGGTTTAAATTACAACACATTTTTATCATGTGCTAACAAATGCATATGTATATTTACATGAACACATTGTGCTCTGTCTACTCTACATAGTATTGTAAATGGTTTATATATTTTGCAAGTGAAGATAATATAGGCACAAAACAATCAAAGTATTTTTGTAAATACTGTAAGGCTCTAATTGAGATTAGAGCCTTGATCATTTCTATTCAGCTGACGTCCACCTGGCTGATGACTGCAGGCCCCTTTAGTGTCTCACGAAATATATTCATGAGGTTAAAATTAGAAGAATCGTAGAGAAGACTGTCAACCGCACCCTTGAACTTGGTGACCTCATTATTTGCATCCTGCTGTCCCGAGGAAGTGTCCAGACAGGACCACAGAAACTGCCCCTGGGAGCCCAGGCTTCACTTACTTCTGCATTGCACCTTGAGCCACATCCATATTTTGGAGAAAGCCATTGTTTTTCTCGGTCAACTGTTGTTCTTTCCCAACTGTCGTCATCTGCAGAGATGTCCCGTCACTTAGCTTCATGAGCGCCATTTTTTGAGCACTGCAGGGACAATGATGGCAACAATAGGGCTTTCACCACAGGATTGGCAACTACATTGCCTACGCTGACACACTGAAAGCAGGTGTATTTCAAGGAGCTTGGCCTTAACCCCTCTCCTTCCCAAGCTGACCGTCAATTAAGACTTCTCTGGTGAACAAAAGGGTTGTCTGAGCCTGCAAAGTGTATTTTGAATTTTTGAATGGGAGTATTAGAGAGCAGTATCAAAAAGCCAGGCTAGAGAGATGGGAAAACTTCGCTTTTATAATCTCTTCCTGATCGTTTATGTATATATGCACATTATAAAAAATAGAAAAGGAGAAAGAAGGAAATAGAAATCACTGGTGCTCTGGAGAAACTAGAGATACTACAGAGCTATCCAGACAAAACCTCTGTTAATATGGTGTTTCCAGGGGCTCCTAGGTGGCTCAGTGGGTTAAAGCCTCTACCTTCGGCTCAGGTCATGATCTCAGGGTCCTGGGATCGAGCCCCTCATTGGGCTCTCTGCTCAGCAGAGAGCCTGCTTTCCCCTCTCTCTCTGCCTGCCTCTCTGCCTACTTGTGATCTCTGTCTCTCTGTCAAATAAATAAATAAAATATTAAAAAGATATTTTGTTTCCATTTCCAAGTTTGATATTTGTCTTATTCTTTTCCTATCATTGACAATTAGGTTATTGCTAAGTTTTTACTAACATAAATAATATGTTATTTATTATTTATGTTATGAATATCCTTCTTTAGTAATTTTCAGTGCATCTCTATTATTTCCTTAGGATACTTCTTTAGAAGTAAAAAAAACTGCTGGGTCAAAGTGTATGTGCATTTTTTTTTTTTAGAGAGGAGGAGAGCGTGGGGTAAGAGGAAGGGTAGTGGAGGAGGGAGAGAGAGAATCCCAAGCAGTCTCCACACTCAACATGGAGCCCAATTCAGGGCTTGATCTCACAACTCTGAGATCATATCCTGAGCTGAAACCAAGAGTCAGTCAATTAACCAAGCCAGCCAGGCACCCCAAAGTTTATGCTTTTCTAATTTAATTAAATTAATTAATTTATTTAGAGAGAGAGGAGGGGGAGGGACAGGTGGAGAGAGAGAGAGAGAATCTCCAGCAGACTCCTCACGGAGCATGGAGTCTACATAAGACTCAATCCCATAACCTTGAGATCATGACTGAAGTGGAAGTTAAGGTTGGAGGTCCAACCGACCCAGCCGTCCAGATGCTCCTGTATATACCTTTTTAAATATTTATAAAAATATTCCCAAATTAATTTCCTAAAGGTTCAATCACTCTACACCACTAGCAGCTGTATGTGAGAAGGGGAACTTTCATTCCAGCCAGAGAGGCAAGTGTCAGTGGGTGGTGGGGGAGTGAATTGTTAAGAGTACTGCAGTGGTGAGAGACACAAAGGTGAAAGGAAATAGAAAGGGGGTAGAGAGTTGCAAAACAGGTTCTAGAAAGCTCATACGAAAAGCTATAAGAAAGGATCCATATGAAACAGAACTGCTAGTTATTGGCAAGAATCACAAGGATTATACCCAACACCAAACAGAAGGGAAACTTTCCCCTCTGGAGGGTGGCCTGACCCCCAGGACCTTAAGAGACAGAATCCCTGAGCCACCAAGGGGACTGTAGACTGATGGAAGGGAAGGGATAATAGGGACTTCCCTGGAAGGGTGAATTATGGCTGAGATGAGGAATGGTAGGAGGAGAGAGGCTTAGGGAACTCGAGATTTTGGAACCCTCTGGGCAGCCAATGGCCTGGTTCATCACTCTGTGGCAAAATTGTGCTTTGTGTTTGACCATTGTGGGGATCCCCAGTGGAGATGGTACAAAGGGGACTCCTATGAAGGAGGAACAAAGGAAAAGACCAGAACCTTTGATGTGAGATAGCTCCATCCTTCTTAACTTTGAATGTGACAAAAATGAATAAAAATTTGATCTCTTTTAGGAGAGACATTGTGCCCTGCCAATTTTATCACTGCTCCTATCTGGACAGTTTCATCTGTTTCCTGAAGATGTTAAGCATTACTAAGGCAAATCCAAGCTCTGAAAGATGAATGGCCATAAAATTTGCCTGGTTTCATGTCTCTTTCCTGTCCAAAAATTAGAATCCTGTAAAACAACATTTCCTTATTTTGGTAATTCTTTGACATCCTGATAGCTTTCCATTGGGTGATTTAAAAGAAAATTTGTTTCTCTCATTTCAAGTACCTACACAAATTCTACATCCATACATTTTTCTCTTATTTCAATAACAGAATCCTAATGATGGCTTATGTTTGTGCAGCTCCTAACAGATTACAGTGCTTTTCACATATTATTTAGTTCCCATGACAACATGGTGAGGAAGGTAGTATTCCTGTTTTATGTGTCTGAAGCTCTGGGAGATGGTATGATTGACTTAGAGTCATACAGCCTGTTAACTAGCAAAGCTCACACTTAGAATTTCCATGTCCTCACAGCTACCTGTAAGGGATTTCTCCTCCACCTCAAAAGATGATCTAGATCAGGACTCCCCATTAAAACTTTCTGTGATGTCAGAAATCTTCTCCATACCGTTCAGTACGATAGGCACCAGCCCCCTGTGTCTACTGAGCACTTGAGATGTAGTTAATGCAACTGAGGAATTGAAATTAATTTAACTTAAATAAATTTAAATACAAATAGCCATATGTGGCTGGTGTCTACCATACTGAACAATGGGGAATTTTCTAGACCAGGAACCTATAGCCTGAAGGCCAAAGCTGCCCCACCACTTGTTTTTTAAATAACATTTCATTGGAACACAGCCACGCCCATTCCTTTCCATACTGTCTGGGACTGTTTCTCTGCTTCGATGACAGAGTTGAATGGTTGCAAGAGATATGAATTCGGCACACGAAGCCCAAAATATTTATGATCTTACTCTTTAGAGAAAATGCTTGCCAACCCCTGTTCTAGACCATCACCTTCTTCTGCGATGATGGGTGTTTGCTACGATGAATCAACTGGATGCAGTGAATAAGAGTTTGAGTTTTGGAGAGTCAGGCTGAGTTCATATCACAATCAACCCTTAGCAGCTGGGCATGATCTTAATGTTCTAGGTCTGACTTTTCTCATAACGATTCACTGTTATGAAAGTTGTGAGGAGCAAATCAAGTAATTCTTATTGTGCTTAACACAGTATCAGATAGATGCAGACATCTGGCAATGTTATCTACCTATTAAAATAAAAACAGTAGAGATGAGCTATTAGTAAGGTTTCTTTAGCTTCAAATAATAGTAATAGTAATAATAATGATGATGAGGAGGAGGATGATGATTACACATGTGTAGGACCTTTAGTTTATAAAGAACTTCCACTGAGTTGTTTCATTTGATTCTCACATCCACCCTGAATGGTCAGGCAACCCAGGCAAATCTTATTACCTCTATATTTAAAATGCAGAAACTGTGACTCAGAGACAGTCCATGATTTGCCCAAAGTTTTATTGCTAGAAAATGGTAGAATCAGGGTTTTAAACCTGCAAATTTTGGCTACAAATATGGCAATTATCCTACTATTATGCGTACATTTGATGCCCAATATTTTTTAATGGGTTCCTTAATAGCTGTCTCACTTCAAAAACAAGCTAACTTTTGAAGGTTTTTGGTTTTTTTTAGGTCATCTCTACACCCAGTGTGGGGCTTGAATTCAAGACCTCGAGATCAAGAGTCATGCACTACTGACCAAGTCATCAGGTGCCACTGAAGCTAAATCTTGACTAGTTATGTAGTTTTGGTCCTTGCTACTCAAAGTATGGTCTGCAGTCCAGCAGCATCAGCACCATCTGGGAGCTTGCTATAAACACCCAGAATCTCAGGTCCTACCCTAGACTCAACTAGCATCTGCATTTTCACAAGATCCCAGGTGATTCATATATGTATTGAAGTTTGGAAGTATTCACACTCTAGACCTCTGAAACTCAAATCTGTCTTCTCCTCCCTATGCCCTATCTCTTCATTCCTATATGTTCACACCATTGGCCTCTAGGATTGTTTGGTACAACTGGAATGAATCCCTTCTCCTTTCCCTAATCTCATAAAAACCTCTAAAATTACAAATTTGGTAGGGCGTCTGGGTGGTTCAGTTGGTTAAGTGTCTGACTCTTGGTTTCTGCTCAGGTTATGATCTCAGGGTCCTGAGATTGAGCCCCATGTTGGGCTCTGCACTCAGTTGGGAGTCTACTTGGAGATTCTCTCTTTCCACCTCCCTCTGCCCCTCTGCCTCTCCCCTGACCCCATGCTCAGTCTCTTCTCTCTCTCTAAAATAAATAAATAAATAAATCTTTAAAAGAATAAATAAAATTACAAATTTGAACAAGCATTCCTCAAAAAGAACAGATCAACTATTTTAAAAGACAGCTGATGAAATCTGTAACTTACCTTTTGTGGTAGATTTTCTCTGGGCCTGACCATTCAGATCACCCTCTTCAGTACCTGCTAGCTAGACAATTTGGGCTCCCAGAAATTTTAAAGCATGGTTCCGATAATCAAGGATTTGATGTCACCATAGGCTCCTGGCCAGGTTATGATGAGATAGTAATAGCTGCGAAATATGTATATTCCTCGTGATATCCTTGTTTGTCCTTATTTGGCAATCACAAATAACCTCTCAATTCAGTGGGGGTAGACTAGCGACAGTTAAAGTCTGCCTGGAAAGTTCTGGTGATGCCAGATCCACCTTTCCCCAGCACCAAAGGCAGAAATGAGGCCATTTATGAGTGGTACACACCTAGGCAGGTGAGTTTGCAGTTGGACTTGCCCTCTCTGACATTCCACGTGGAATGCGGCCCATGCAACCCTTCAACCTCCACTCACAGGGTTCCGGGGGGGCATCGCTCTCTTGCATTCTTTTAACTTACATCTCCAGCTTGTCTCCCAGCTTCCACGCTTCTCCTGACACTTTAGAAACTAAATCCAGCCCTCTGGCTATCTGTCTACTGACAGGATGCTCTGGGATGTCCTTCCAACTTCAGCTGCTTCTGCCATGCCCACTCCTCTCACCTCCTTGTCTGCACAAGGTATCCCAGACCTTCTACAATAGAGGACATGACTTCTCTCATCTCCCATCCACCCTCCCCCCCACCGTTAGCAAGAATGAGGAAGCAGTTGATCTGGCAAACCAGGGTACTCCTACTTTATGGCTTTGTCCATACTTCCTCTTACCGTTCTCTACCACCCACTTTCACTTCTTCCAAGACTTCATTGCCAACTTCACATTTTCCTTGGTACCTCTTCTTCTCCTCTCATTCTTGGGGAACTCAACACCCATGGGAGAGGGCTAACGTTCTGACTTCAGGGGTCTTAAGCCACCAACTCTTAAAGCTTTCCTACAGAACTACCAACATTATTCAGCAGCATGGTGATGAAATCAGAAGAACTTTTATAAACACGTACTTTAGAATGAGGTCAGTGTTTCAAACCTGGCTTTGCCATTTATTAGCTATTTGGCTTGTGTTAAAATATAATTTATTTGTCTGAAAAATGTGTTTGAGAAAATCTGCCAACTTGGTTTGTCTAGGAGATTAAGGCAATAATTTGAGGAGGGAGTTTAGGGTATTGCTGGATGATTGCTAGCATTCTGGCTAGAGTGGAGGCTCAAGAAGACAGTGATGGCCGTGTGCTTTGTTGACTGTTGTACCCCAGCAATAGGCAAGTGGTTGGTACTAGGCATTCAAAAATTTTTTGTCAAAGAGCAAAATGGATACATATAGGGTAGCCGTGTTTTCTATGTCAATATTTTAGGTGGTGTCATCACCCTGAGTATTTCCTCAGCTAAAAGCTGAATGTCAGATATCACACCATTCTTCTTCTGGGCTTTCTACGCTCTCTATTTTTTAATTAGAAACCCAGACTCTATCACCTTATGACCTCCCATAGTACCTGCTGAGCCAATCTTCAGTCTTGGGTTCCTGCCTCATATCATGACTATGCTCATAATTTTGATTGTTCCAAGTAACTCTATGCTTCTTTAAGAAAAATCACGGATGTCTGGGTGGCTCAGTCGGTTAAGCATGTGCCTTCGGCTCAGATCACAATCCCAGGGTCTTGGGGTTTGAGCCCCACATCGGGCTCTCTGCTCTGGGGGAGTCTGCTCTTCCTTCTGTTCGTCCCTCCCACTTGTGCTCTCTCTCTCAAATAAAGAAATAAATAAATAATTTTTTTAAAGGAGACAAAAAGAAAAATCACAAGAGTCTTATGAGGGGCTCCACCAAAATTTAGTAACAACAATAATAGCTAACACTTACCGAGTACTTGCTAATGTGCCAGGCACTCTTCTAAGTATTTTACGTATATTACCTAATCCAATTCTCCCCACCTTTCAAAAAGGGAGGGATGTGGGATTCAAACCCAAACCTGGTTAGTTTGGATCCCACGACCATGCCCTTAAACACCACTGTATATGACTATTCTTTACATTGGGTTCTCACTGTTACTCAGCAGAACTGTACACATCTCCCATTGCCTCCCAGACATATGGGGCCAACAGCTGTTTTCTGTCTGCCTCGAATGTGCCTCTTTTTAAAACTTTGCCAGGACAGAGAGAGATCTGCACGTTGCTTAATATCTCTGAGCTTCCCTTTTCTCATGAACAAAATAGGGGACTGTCTACCTTGCGGGCTTATTGTGAATAGGAAGCGGGAAAATTGTGTAGAAAGCATTTGGTCCAGGCCCTAGAACACAGCAGGCACTGAAAAATAGAAGTGATAGCTTGGAGGAACAAAATATGTGAGACCTCGGGAGGTGAAGGCTTGACTGCCAGGATGAGAAGAGCATTATTCATCCTACATTTGGGAAACCCCTGGCTTCCAACCCTTTAACAAAATGATTCTTACTGTTTTAAAGAAAGAAAAAGTTGAAAGAAAGTGGAAAAGAAAGGTAAACTACTGTGTCCTATGATATTCAGGAAAGGTCTTCAAAACCAAAACTCTCTTATTAGACCCTAATCAAGAGTGATGTCAGATTTGGGGTTACAGGAAGTGGTAGAGAACACATATAATCAGAAAGATTAGGTAACACAGTGCTTACAGCTGCCCAGATATTTAGGTATAAAACATCAGTGTGAAGTCCTCTTATATGGTGTAACAGCATCCTCATCTCTACCATCAAATATTTATCAGCTGCTTATTGAATCTAGGGCACTGTGCTAAGTAAGGCGGGGGAAGAAAGCATGTCCAAGACTGTCTTTATCTTCAGCTTAGCAAAAGATAAAAACAGTAACATTTAATATATGTTGAATGGCAAGGGTTGTGACATTTATAGGATTGCTGTGAAATTGCAGAGCAGGGACGCCTGCGTGGCTCAGTCAGTTAAGTGTCTGCCTTCGGCTCAGGTCATGATCCCAGGGTCCCGGCATCAAGTCCCGCTCAGTGGGAAGCCTGCTTCTCCTTCTCTTGCTCCCCCTGCTTGTGTGCACGCTCTCTTTCTCAGTCAAAAAAGGAATTCTTAAAAAAAAATAATTGCAGAGCAAACGGATTATTGGAAAGATGCCTACCTAGGGGTAGGGTGGCTTTTCTAATATTTTTAAAGAGTTTCCCATAAGAAGTGTGACTGAGTCAAATGTTGTTCAGATAAATGAGGCATAGGGAAGGAAATTTTCCAGGGAATGGGTCCTGTCTTAAATATGTTGGCATGCCAGTGCAAGGAATTTGAGCTTAAATAGAATTCGATGAGGAAGCATGGTACTGGCACAGAAACGGTGGAACAGAATAAGAAGCCCAGATATGGACCCAAAACTCTTTGGTCAAATAGTCTTTGACAAAACAGGAAAAAAATATCTGGTGGAAAAAAGACAATAAATAATGGTGCTGGGAAAATTGGACAGCTATATGCAGAAGAATGAAACTTGACCATTCTCTTACACCATACACAAAGATAAACTTGAAATGGATAAAAGACCTCAACATGAGGCAGGAATCTATCAAAACCCTAGAGAAGAACATAGGCAGTAACCTCTTTGACATCAGCCACAGCAACTTCTTTCAGGACATGTCTCCAAAGGCAAAGGAAACAAAAGCGAAAATGAACTTTTGGGACTTCATCAAGATAAAAAGCTTCTGCACAGCAAAGGAATCAGTCAACAAAACAAACAGGCAACCCACAGAATGGGAGAAGGTATTTGCAAATGACACTGCAGACAAAGGTCTGATATCTAAGATCTATAAAGAACTCCTCAAAGTCAACACTCACAAAACAGATAATCACATCAAAAAATGGGTAGAAGACATGTACAGACACTTCTCCAAAGAAGACATACAAATGGCTAACAGACACATGAAAAAATGTTCATCATCTTTAGCCATCAGGGAGATTCAAATCAAAACCATACTGAGATACCACCTTACACCAGTTAGAATGGCCAAAATCAACAAGACAGTAAACAACAAATGTTGGAGAGGATGTGGAGAAAGGGGAACCCTCTTACACTGTTGGTGGGATTGCAAGCTGGTGCAGCCACTTTGGAAAACAGTGTGGAGATTCCTCAAGAAGTTGAAAATAGAG
>JAQQSY010005244.1:0-11794 GCA_028646535.1 Procyon lotor | reverse complement strand
AAGGAGAAAATGCAGCACAGACGTTTAAAAATAGAACGATTAGATATATATTTTTTCTATATTAAAATAAGAGGAAGTGATTTATGTGTCATGCAATTTTTCAATTTTATATGCAGTGTGTGTCCTCCGGTCCTACACAAATACCAACACAGGTTTGCCCGTTCAAGATGGAATATTCCAGAAAACTGAGGTCCGGGCACCGGGGCTCCCCTCCTGCGCGGGGTCGAAGCAGGGCCGCGGCGCGGGCCAATGGGAAGGTGCTTGCGGCTCCAGGGGCGGATCATCCGCTCGGGGGCAGGGGCGGGGGCTGGCCGTCGGTGGGGGCTGGGGTTCGTGGCACAGGGGGCGGTTGGCGCAGAGCAGAGCGCCCAGCCCGCGCGCCGGGGAGTCTGCAGGTGGGGGGCTGACCCCGCTTTTGCACCGTTGAACTGCGGTGCCCTGGGGGGTCACTCCCGAACCAGCGCGCCCCGGGCACCAGCCCCAGAGAGAGCCAGGGTGCCGGCCCCGCGCGGTGGGCGCTCCGGCCGTGCTCCTCTCCGGCACACCTGACCGCTCAGAGAACGTTCCAGAACAAGCCCCAGGCCTGACCGGCCCAGGCAGCGCGTGCATACGTGCCTCTTCTCCTGCCTGGTCTCCCAGGTCAGCTCCGACCCTCTCCGGCCCCCGGGGCAGGGCCCTCTGGGGCCCCCCTGGGGACCGCGCGGGCGCCACATAGTGTCCCCCTGGGCGTGCAATGATGTCAGAAAGACCAACAGCATCAAGGGTCCGGGAGCAGGTGGACAACTACTTTGCATTCTTAAAATTAACTTCTTATTGAAAAAACTTTTTTTTTTTAATTAATAGACTTTCCTTGAATTCCCAGGGTTGGGCCTGGAAGAAGGTGGCAGAGCCGGCGGAGGCGGGGGAGGGCTGGGAGGGCCGGAGGGGCCGGGGGCCTGCCTGACCGCCCTCCTTTCCGGTTTCCCGCCAGGCCTCGCCAAGCCCATCGGCCTGGTGGAGGGGCCGGGGGGCCTGGGCCAGGGCGGCGTGGCGGCCACGCTGCGTGAGGACAGCCAGGAGACAGAGAGCAAGTACGAGGAGTACGGCTACAACGCGCAGCTCAGCGACCGCATCTCCCTGGACAGGACCATCCCGGACTACAGGCCCAAGAAGTGAGTACACGGCCGCCGGCGCAGCCCCCGTGCGCTGTGGGCTCCCGGGGCCCGGACACGGACGCGCAGGCAGGCAGGCAGGCACCCCTGGGCGCAGCGAGTCCGCCCTGCCCGCGCTCTGCCCCCCGGGGCCTCTGCTGTCGCTGGGCGGGTCGCGGGCATCCTGTCCACGCAGCCGTGCGCAGGCCTGGACGCCGCTCAGCAGCAGGACGGCCGCGAAGCGCGGGGACCTCGGGGCGCACTCGCCCGCACAGCACCCCCCTTCTAAAGCTGTCTGCGCTCTCGTCCTCGAGCCCCTGGCCCTCCCGCCCCCGGTCGCCGCTGGCTGTGGCCTTGCCTCGCGGCCTCTCAGGACATGGCCTCCTGTTTGAAAGCTCATTAGGTCCCTTGGCAGGGATGAAGTTTGAACAAAATGCCGTATTAAGCGGACATGATTACCGGAATAAAGTAATTTTATTTACTCCGGGCTGGCACGTGGGCCTGGAAAGGAAAGGCGAGGCCGGCCGGGCTCTGTCTGGGAAAGCCCTCCGGCAGCGGGGGCCCCGGGGAGCTAGAGGTGCTCTCGGCAGTGGGGGATGGGGGGCGGCCCTGGAGCAGACCCTGGGGGGGCGCGGCCAGGGGTGGATGAGGGGGTGGGGCCGACCCTGGAGCTGACCGCGGGGGCGGGGCCGGGGGCGGATGAAGGGGTGTGGCCGGCCCTAGAGCAAACCCTGGGGGGGCGCGTCCAGGGGTGGATGAGGAGGTGGGGCCAGCCCTGGAGCAAACCACAGGGGTGGGGCCAACCCTGGAGCAAACCACAGGGGCGGGGCCGGGGGGGGGGCGGATGAGGGGGTGGGGCCGACCCTGGAGCAAACTGCTGGGACAGCGGCGTGGGGGCCGTTTTCAGTCTGTTTGAGACCTTGTTTGGGAAGTGGTCCGGGAGCTGGGTGGGAGGGGCCCCCCCAGGAAGGAGGAAGTCTGAGCAGGTGCATCATGGGGGCGGTACAGGTGGGCACAGTTGCAGGTGGGTGGCCCCCCCACCAGGCCAGGCAGCAGGAACTCACTGTAGACTGGCGGCTTTGAATGGGCTGCCTCCCCAGACCCACGGGTGAGATGCCCTGGGGCATGGAGTGCGTCTCCCTGCGGCCTGGCAGGGGTTCCCTTCACCCCATGCTTTGGGAACAGACGGTAGGTGCGGCCCATTCCTGGACAGCATGGGCCCCAGGTGAGAGCCCACTGTTCACTCCTGTTCCTTGTGGGACTTCATCCCAGAGGAATTCCCTTTTGTCCCGGCAGACCCAGAGCACCCGCACCCCTGTGGCCTCAGCCCTGCACCGCTGAGAGAATGCTGTTTTATTATCACGGTATCATCAAAGCATGAGTGATATAGTTTGGTATAAAACAGGCCAATTTGAAGAAACGTGCTAAATGAGTAACATTTAGGTGACATCTAGATGTGATAGGGTCACCGCCACGGGCTTGAGTGGCTCAGGTTCGGGACCTGCCCAGTCTGTGCTCTAAGGGTGTGTGCACGCACAGGTGTGCTTGTGTGCACACACGTGTATGCTTGGTGTGTGCATGTGCATGAGTGTGCGTGGCATTTTCTGAGCGCTCCCTGGTGTGCCCTGACCTTGGGAGGGTGACCTCAATAAGGGTCACTCAGTGGCTGGAGTTGAGTTCTTGGCTCTGGGCTTCCGGGCACCACGGTGCCTTCCGGAGACCCCTCTAGGACACCCCCCGCCCCGGCTCAGGGACTCAGCCCTGGGCAGTGCGCTGTGGTTTGTCGAAGGACAGGACGACACCATGGAGAAGAGTGCAGAGAGCAGGGGTGGGGGGAACAGGTGGGAGTTTCCAGCCGCCCCTCCCAGGGGCGTCCCAGAGACAGCACAGAACCCTCCCAGCCACGGCGAGTGACCGCACCTATGAAGTGTGGCAACAGAGGGCCTGCTCCAGCCCTGCTGTCCAGGGTTTCCGTGGCCGACTGACCTTCGTCCCCTGCCCCGAGAGGTCAGGCTGATTCTGTGGCTCAGCACAGATGGCTCTGCAGCATAGACTGTCCCACGTGGCCCAGGCCCCCACGTAACCCATGACACTCTGGTCACACGTGGTGTTCCAAGGACTGCGACGTCACCTCCTGGGAGCTGGCAAGGGCCAGACCTCTGCTGTGTGTGTATTTAGCCTACTGTGTGAACCCCTTTCTGTGCACAGAGTAGTAGTTGACCTGGCAAGTGAGTGGCGCCCACCTCCTGTAAGGTCACAGGGTTAAGAGCACTGGCCCTCCCCTGTCCAGCCGTCACCAGCCCTGGGCTGGGGCAGGGCCCTCCTGGCGGTCCTGCTGTGTCTTCCAGCATCAGAGCACTGTGTGTGTAAAAAAGACATGAGCATGTGTCATAGATGCCGTCGTTGGCCACCCTGGAATCCAGTTCCCTTTCCTTGGGCGCCAGCTCCCCGTTCCCACCTGGGAACCCATGGAAACTTCCGTCCCAGCTGCAGGGCAGGTCACATGATTTGCGATTATGGCAGTTAGAGCGTTATGTCCACCAGCCACAGCCATGGCTCAGGGCTGGCATGTAGTCTGGGCCAATTCCATGTTGGAATTACCTGAGGCCACTGAGGGAAAAAATCAAGCTTTTCAGCCAAAGTAAAACTGCAATAATGGGAATGTGGACCCGCTGCACCATCTTATTATTACGAGCAGAAAGCTTGGCATTCCCAGCCCACCCATGGAACTCAAGGAAAAACCCAGTGCAGGGTGTGGCAGAGCTGGAAGACGGGAGGAATCAGGTTCCAGGACCATAGTAGGAGCACCTAGATCAAGCTGTTCCTGAAGCCAACATCACAATATAAATAAATGAAAGGTTTTCTAGTCTCTGTAGTAAATTAGCACACACACATATATTTTTAAATCTTTTACTCAAGTATTTGGATTGTATTTCTTGCTTCTTAATGGGCTCTCCCTGCTCCGTCTGGCATAGCCCTGCACACCCCTGAGTCCTCAGAGCACTTTCCTCGGACATCTCACTGTGCTGGCATTTGCCTGAGCGGCAGGTGCTCCTCTTGCTTTCCCTTTGAGGACTGAGGCCCACCCGCCTTCCCTCCTGTGGCAGAGGCTCTCTCTTTAGGAAGGCTCCAGCTGCCAAAATAAAACTGGACAGGAGTGATGAGTTCCCTGGTAGCCTCGTGTTACAGAAGAACACAGCAGAGCAAACTTTGAAAGAGCCAACATTTACAATATGCCTTAATTGATGGAAGTCCGATTTACAGACTCCGATCGGAGGGGGTACAGCTCTCTGCCTCCTTGAAACAGAGAATGTGGGTTCCGTTTTCTTATATGTTTATTTATATCCATTGCTTTCCCAAAAAGAAATGGGGAGGCTTTGATGATTGGGACATGCACAGACCCTCTGCCCCGTGCACGTGCGGATGACGAAGTCGAAACCAGAGAAAAGCCCTTCTGAGCCCTTGCTCCCCAGCCAGGCTCCTGGGCCTCTCTGCACTTGCTGCTGCTGTTGTCCCCCTGCAGAAGGCATCGTGAGACTTAGTCACGTGGTGACAGCCCGCGCGTGACCTTGGCTTCAAACACGGCCCCCGGCCATCCTGGAAGGGACTCACGCCCTGTGCAGCTCAGCGAGTGGGGTACCCGATCGTTGCCTGGGGGCTTACTTAAGACCGGTGTGCTGTGGAGCGCTGCCTGCGGCCCAGGCACTGACTCACTCAACCCCGTGGCAAGGCCGTGAGGACGGATAGTGCCCACGTTTTGCAGACAGGAAACCGAGGCAGGAAGGGTCAAGTACCCAGATTGGGCCCATGGGCCATAGTTTGCCGAACCCTGCTATGTCTCCCCGGAATTTCACCTTTTTCACATCAGCCAAACATGGAAGGGAGACTGTCTTCTAGAATATTCTCCCTTTCCTGCCTCAAGGGCTGGACTCTGTGTCCCTCCCCTCGATGGCAGGGGCTTGCTGGCTGGCCGTCCAGTAGAGGAGGGCAGAGGTGAAGTGCTGGGGCTTCCGCAGCCTCCACCCTGCCCAGCCCAGCCCAGCCCCGGCCCGTGAGCCCCCGCAGAAGCAGTCGCCTCTCCTGAAGCCACCGTATTGGGAGGAAGCCCAGACGTGTCCACTCAGAGTGCCTGGGGACAGGCCCAAGAGCACGCAGGGAGAGACAGGCAGGGGGGCCCACTGCTGCCCCCGCGGCCCCATTCTGGCCCATCTGGTGGTCCACGCACAGTCGCTGGCCCAGGACCCCCGACAGCGGCCTTCCAGGAGCCGGGCTGGAGCTAAGTCATGCCGTTGTTGGTGACAGGAGCCCGCAGGAGGAAGGCTGATGGGCCATGGCAGGGGCCCGACCTCCCAGTTTGCAACACTAGTGGGTGTCCGTGGGAGCCTTCGTGGGCTCAGGAGGCCCCCAGCAATACCTCTGCACGACCAACTGAATAACTACGTAAATGCAGGTTCGCCGGTGCCCGTCTTAAGCTTTCAGACTTTGATTCCCTAAACAGCCTTAATCTCCGTGGAGCCCACCCGTCCAGTGAGCAATGGGCTTGTGCTGGATTCTGACAGGTGCTGTCACTAGAAACAACAGGTGTGTGCGTGTGCATGCGTGTGCCAGTCATGTGAGGCACCTGTGTTCATGCATGTGTGTGCACTCATGCGTGCACGTATATGTGTGTTCACGTGTGTGCATGCGTGTGCGTGCGTGCCTGCCCCGACCCACAGTTCTGTCTGCTCTCAAACCAAAGTTCTCTCTCGCTCTCTCGTGTTAGAGGCGTTATTGATTTCGCTTTGTCTGGAGTAGGTAGTTTTTCTAATTAAGCAGCAGCTTTAATTATACCCCAAAGCACATAACATAGATCTTGATTATTAAGACCAGCCCACGGGATACTAAAAGGGAGACTGGTAAATCCAACTTAAACAGGATCATAAAAACGAGCGGCCGAGCCCGAGCCCGCCCTCCATCCTGTTCAGTAATGTCCCCGCTACGTGTCTGCAGAGGCTACATGCGTAGTAACTCTGCGCCGCGGCCAGCGTGGCTGTCAGCTCTGATGAGGCAGCCCGTGTGGATGGGGCTGGAGGCCGGAGCTGGCGGCCGGTGCCTCGGGCCGCGTCCCGCCTCCTGAGGCCTCCTGTGTCTGGGGTCTGTCGGAGGAGGCCCGCGTCTCCAACGAGGACGAGGGAGTCGTCATGGGGCCTTGCGGGCTGATGTGGGTCCTGTCTGCAGGGGACAGCCCCAGGGACGTCACCGGGCGGGAGGTGAGCTCCAACAGGCCACAGACTTCCCTTCTGTCCCCCTGGAGCCTTCGGTCTGTGCCCAGGAGAGAGGTGTCTTTGGGGAGGCCAGGGGTCCCCGGTGAGCCTGGGCAGGGGGGACAGATGAGGGGAGGGGAGGCTGCCTGCCCCTGCCCCCCCACAGCTGAGGGTCTATTGGGACGGGTGCAGGGCCCACTTCACCCCAAGGCCCGGAAGCCTGTTGGGGGTGACGGCTGTGTCTACCCTCAGAGGCCTCCGGGGCTGCAGGGGCTGATGGCCAACAGATCTCCGTGCTGAGCTGGACTCTGGCCCATGGTGGGTCAGTGACCCCAGGGATTTCTGAGGGAGAGCCTGAAGGGGCTGGAGGTCACAGGCCCCGCCGATGGCCCCGGGGATTCAAGGCGGCCTCAGGCACCCCTGCAGCCCGCTCCCTCCACCGGGCACATGGAGGCATCCAGGCTGTGGGATGGTGGCCCGTCCCAGCAGCTCAGGGGACAGTGACCCTGCAGCCCCATGACTGTCCCACATGGCCTGCATGAGGCGGGGTGTGAAGGGGTCTCCCACACCCCACGCCCCAGTTCTCACGTGTGGGGGTCTGTGTGCGGGTCTGCTGGGCTCCACAGGCCTTTGCTCCGAGGTCCGAGGGGGGGCGTGCCAGCCTGTGTGTCTGTGAATCCGCAGCGCAGTGAGCCTGGGCCCCACAGTGGGGGATGCGCGCTGCATCTCGGCCCGTGGCCTTGTCTCTCTGCAGACGGGTGGAGACAGGTCAACTGCGTGCATCTGGGTCTGGGGACACGCCGGTGACTGCACGGCCGGCAGCTCCACACCGCGGAGAAATATGAGCCCTTGAGGTCCTGCCTGGGCCGTCTGTCTCTGCGGAGCGTCCCCGGGTCTCTGGGTGAGATGCTGTGTGTGCGCGTGTGCGTCTGCGCACGTGCAAGTGAGTGTGTGTGCACGGCTGGGCACGCACACCGTGGTTCCAGCCAGGGGGACAGATGCACAGATGGACTCAGGAGGCTGGCCGCACGTGTGTGCCCCACGCTGCTCGCTGTGGGGGCCTCTCTGCCCCTCGGCCCCCGCGTGCTGCCTCGGCCCCCTCTGCTGCCCGGCCAGCGGGAGGGCCCCGCAGGGGTGTGGCCTCGCCTGCCAGGGACTCCGTGTTTGTGTGGACGTTCCCGTGAGGGTGGGCGCGTGTCCCCCACTGCGGGCAGGGCCGCCCCCAGGAAGGCGTCCACAAGGAGGCAGAGATGCTCCTCGAGTGATGTGCTTCTGAGAACCTGTAGGCAGCAGTTCCCAGAAACATCCGTCATCGCTCCGGGAGGGGCAGCCCGTAGGACCCGGCGTCCCCGGCGGGAGACAGATGTGTGTCCTGCTGTCAGCCCGCGAAGCTTGCTGCTACCCCAGGAGGGGTGCTGCCTCTCGGTCCTGCGCTCACTCCTCCAGCAGCAGAAAGGGCGTCCCCATAAATTTCCATTAGTGTCGCTGCCGTGGCCCTGTTTCGTGAGAGGCAGCGGGATGTGCCTGCACGCGCTCTCACCAGGACCTCGGAAGAGGCTCTTAAGGGCCTCGTAACCCGCCCTGCTCCTCTGTGGGTTTGTAAATCCTCTTAGAACCGTCTCTGCGGTTGAGGATTTCCTGCGGCTCGGGCTGTGGGTGGGGAACGCGGAGTCGGAGCCAGTGCCGCCGCGGCACCAAGCTCATCCCCGTCCCCGGCCAGCCGGGACCTGCCTCGGGTCCACCAGCGCTCCTGCAGGACGCACCCACAGCGCGCCCAGCACGTGTCGGCTGAGCACGCCCCCCGCCAGCTGCACAGACGGGTGTTAACAGACCCAGACGGGGTACATGGGGACCTTCGGGACTCAGCTGCGGGTGTGACGTCGGGGGGCCCTCCGTGGCTGGGAGCTCCGTGGTGGGGCTGGCGTCGTCTGGTGGTGGCGGAGCCGTGGTGCCGACCCCCAGCTGTCCACCAGAGCAGCCCCGTATGGCGGTCGGGTTGCCTCCATGGTACCTTGGGGCCCCGAAAACAAAGGCTTCTTGCTCTTCACGACTCTGCCCAGGGGCACGTGGCCTCACTTCGCTCTGTGAGTGGCCGCTGGCTGCAGTGAGAGGGTCCCGGCCCGAGGCACACAGGGTGTGGCCTGCTGCTGAGGCCTCTTTGGGAAGCACAGTGGCCACTGCCCCCATTTGAGACCATGCATCACAGTGTTTGAGGTACATGGGCTGGATGATACCCCAGAGAGGAGTGGGGTCCCTGCAGGAGAGTGGATGTTCTCTGTCGGTGACAACAATCGCAGATGAAAATCCCACAACTCAGCTAGAAGTGGCTGCACAAGGAAGGGATTCCTGACCTCCCGTAACCAGCAGGCTGCAGTCAGGGTCCAGAGGTGTTCAACTGGCAGCGGCTGACAGCGTCAGGGACCCCGGTTCTCCCCAGTTCTCTGCTCTGCCACATCCATCCTCGTGGTCTCAATGTGGCTGCCGCAGCTCCCAGCATCACAGTCTCACATCTTCTCGAAGGGCTAGAATAAATACGTTCCTGCATCTTGTGTGTCCTAAGAACAGAGGACCCTTTCCTGGAAGGCTCTGCAGGCCCCTCCTCGTGTGTCCTGGGCCGTCCACCCATCTGCCCTGTGAGCTGTGAGAGGCGGGGTTGCTCGTCTGTCCACCCATCTGCCCTGTGAGCTGTGAGAGGCGGGGTTGCTCGTCTGCTTCTCTCAGGTGCTTGTGCTGTTCGGTGTGCTCGGTCTCTTGGCTCTCAGATCCGGGGCGGTGGCTGAGAATTCAGCAGACAGGTTGGCGGGGGGCCCCTCCCCACCCCCGCAGAGCCGAGGCCCCGAGCTCGGACTGTCTGCGTCCTGGCGGAGGGCAGGGTTAGGACAAAGCCCTGTTGCTGAGGGAACCCCAGCTCCCATGGACGGAGCCTTCTTGAGGCGGGGCAGCGGTGAGACGTGTGGCCGTGAGTGCCCGTGCTGAGCCCGCCGGCGCCACGGCTGCCCCGTCTGCTGCCGGAGGAGCTCACCGCACGACCGGGCGGAGTCCTCCCGCCACACAGCGAGCTCGGGGATGTGCATTCCAGGGCCGGCGCCCGATCAGGACCCCTTGGTCGCACGTGGCAGACGATCCGCCTCAAAGTGGCTCCAGCGGCAACGAGAGCTGGGACGGGGGCGCGGGGGGCCGTGATGGCCACCGCGGGAAGGGCGGACACGCAGGGCCCCCGGGCTGCACAGTCCCCAGAGCAGCCACAGCCCAGCAGCGGCGGGCACTGAGCGCGCGGCAGCAAGAGCCGGATGGGAGGGCCGCCTGCCTCGGGTGACGGGTGGCCACGTGCAGCCACGCCAGCCCGCGGCCCGTCCCCTGGGGAGGCAGGAGGGAGGTGACGGGCGAGGCCAGGAGGGACGCTGCCCTGCACGCCAGCTCCTGCTCTCCAGCGGGGCCGGGTTCGTGCCTCTTCGTTAGTGACGAGCCTTCCCTGATAAGAGCCCTTTCCGTCTGCCGGGGCTGAGCACAAACTTTCTCTAACGGGATGGGGCTTGCATTAGGGGTAGAAAAGTTTTGTTTTGTTTTGTTTTTATTAACACATAGTGTATTCTCTGCCCCAGGGGCACAGGTGTGTGAATCGTCAGTCCTACAGGCTCACAGCGCTCACCGCAGCGCACACCCTCTCCGTGTCCGTCACTGGGCCACCCCATCCCACCCCCTGCCCCCCAACAACCCTCAGTTTGTTTCCTGAGATTGAGAGCCTCTTATGGTTTGTGTGGCTCCCTCAATCCCATGGTGTTTCATTTTTTCCCTCCCTTCTCCCCACGACCCCCCACCTGCCTCTCAAATTCCTCAAATAGGAGAGATCACGTGATACTTGTCTTTCTCTGACTGATTTCGCTCAGCATAATACCCTCCAGCTCCATCCACGTCGTTGCAAATGGCCAGATTTCGTTTCTCTTGATGGCTGCGCAGTATTCCATTGTATACACACCACGTCTTCTTTATCCATTCATCAGTCGGTGGACATCCTGGCTCTTCCCACAGTCTGGCTACTGTGGACATTGCTGCTATAAGCGTTGGGGTGCAGGTGCCCCTTTGGATCACGACATCTGTGTCTTTGGGGTAAATACCCAGGAGTGCGCTTGCTGGGTCATAGGGGAGCTCTGTTCCCAACTTTGTGAGGACCCTCCATCCTGTTCTCCAGAGCGCCTGCACTGGCTCACAGTCCCACCAGCAGTGGAGGAGGGCTCCCAAAAGAGGTTGTTTTAGCGCAGTTTTGTGCTGAGCCAAAGTGGACCGTATATATCGCACTGTTTCTAATTCCAACACCTTAGAAGGTGCACGCGTTCCTGGTGGGGTGACTGGTCAGGGGCAGAGGAACGCCGTGGGCAAAGATGGCCTCACCCTGCCCAGCAGGCGTGCCCGGGAGAGGCCCTGTGCTCTCCGTCCCTCGGCAGGCAGGCAGCCACACTCGTCCGCATGGTCCCTGCAGGGGTCGGCCTGCGGCGCTGTGGGGCCGAGAACCGAGGCGCCCAAAGCCCAGGCCTGTCTGTGCACCCAGTCCCTGCTGCCCACTTGAGCCCCTGGGCATCAGTCAGGCCCCTGGCGTCCCGCCTGCTGTCCTCGGGGGGCCCGTGTCTCTGCTCCGTGAGGGACGCTCAGCCTGGCTGCCCTGAGGGGGAGCTGCGGTGGGCCGGCAAGCACGAGGAGGGGCCGGCGAGGGCAGGAGGAGTCCTGTTGGTGAGTGAGGTGCCCACCGGCCCCGGCGTCCCCAGCAGGGCTCACATGGGGAGCTCCCCTGCCCACCCCGGCCATCCGGGACAAAGACGGGAGGGGGGCCCGAGCCATGCTGGTCTTCCTGCGCTGTGTGGGGCTGAGCCTCCCTCTCCCCCTGCACGGAGCCCGCCGTTCCCACGGGGACGCGGTCTGGGCAGTGGGGCCACCCCTTCAGCCCCCAGGCACCCCTCCCATCTTTTCTCCCTTTCTTCCTCCTCAACTGAACCCCAGATGTGGCTGGGCCCAAGCCCATATGAAGGCTGCACGTCTGCATCCCTCACAGGGGGCTGAGCCGTGGCCAGTGGGACAGTGTGGACGTGGGGAGCGTGTGCCTGCAGGGAGGGCGAGACCTTTCCCTCCTTCCCTGCTTCCTGTGCAGGCAGGCTCGGGGCAACCCCACGGTCAGCACAGAGACAGGGCAGAAGGGCCGAGCCCCTAACAGCCCAGCCTCCAGCTGCCCCAACCCATTGCTCCAGAGCGCGTGACACAGAACCCAGAGTCCGCTTTGCTTATGTCACACCTGTGTTCCCAGGCTGTCCCCCGGCTGTGCCCCCCCAGGCTGTCCCCCAGCCATTCCCCCCAGGCTGTCTCCACAGCCGTGTCCCTCCAGGCGGTCCCCCGGCCGTGCCCCCCTAGGCTGTCCCCAGAGCCGTGCCCCCC
>JAQQSY010005243.1:0-11794 GCA_028646535.1 Procyon lotor | reverse complement strand
TCTGAGCCGAGGAAGAGCCTTCGTGATGGCAGCTGGGAGCCCCTGGCCTGCGGTGGCTCTTCCTGAGCTGGGCTTGTCCAAGAATTCTCTGGTTTTTATTTTATTTTATTTTATTTTATTTTATTTTATTTTATTTTATTTTATTTTATTTTATTTTATTTTATTTTTTCATTCGTTCATTCATTCATTCATTCATTTATTTTGAGAGAGAAGAAAGAGGGAGGGAGAGAGACACAGCAAACAGAGAGTGAGAACGAGAGAAAAACAGGCAAGAGACCTGCAGAGAGAGACAGACAGACACAGACAGACATTGGCCTGGAGATTTGTGTTCTGCGTGTCCTTGGTAACTCTTTTTCTTTAGAGCGTCCTTATTTCCTATAAAATGAGGAGACTGGGGGAGTGGTTCTTTCTGTTTCTTTGAGCTTAATCATTGTTTCTTTCTGTGAGTTGGGAGGCGCGAAATGGACCTGCTGATTTTCCCTCTCAGACCTTCCCACCTCGTGAGCTGGGAGCGGGGGGCTCAGTGCACTCAGTGGTGGTTGTGGGTGTCAGGAGAGGCTTGGTTATGCTGGGTAACAAACAGCCCCAACGTCTTACTGCAACAACAAAAAATATGTATACACACACACACACACACACATCTATTTCTTGCCCATGCTGCCTGTCCAGTGGGGTCGGCAGGGGGTCTGCGTTCATGGTCTTTACTCCAAGCTGGTGGTGGCTTCATCCCATAGCTGTTTCCAGTGCTGCCACCGCCGTGGGGAGCAGACACTGGGATGTGTACATTGCTTCTGCGCGGACGTGACACACATTCCTTTGCTGACATTTCACTGGCCAGAGCAAGTCACACTTCAAAGGGGGCAGAGCGGTGGTGCCTGGAAGACGGAAAGCAGAGTAATGTGGAACAGATTAAGATCTACGATAGGGATGAAGTCTGTGGGGTCTAGAGTCAGAAGATCTGGTGCCGAGCCCTGTTGTTTATAACCGTGCTCCTCAGTCAAGACGCTTTGTCTCTCTGAGACCCGAATGTCGTTTCTGTAAAATGGGTACAATAGCAGTACTTTCCTCATGGGATTGCTCTTAAGATCCAGAGAGGTAATGCATGCAAAAGGTGAATTCCAGAGTGCCTGGTATGTACTATGCTCGTGGTGATTTGTGTCTGTCATCATCATCATCATTATTATTATCGAAGTGCTGGAGGAGGGAAGGAGAGGGGTGATTTGAATGTATACAAGCCCTCTCTTCTTGAGAAAGATCCCACATCCCTCTGTGCCCTCTGCTTTCTGGGGACCATCTGGAGCTGCCCCCTTTCCGGGAACCCCACTCCTGGGAGTCAGGAGACTTGCCTCTGACATCACCTTGCTGGGTGACCTTGGAAAAGTTACTTCTCTCTGGTTCTCAGTTCCCTTGTCAGTGGATTGAAGAGGATGGATTCCAAAGGGGGGTTCAGCTCCAAAGCCCTCACGATGATAATGAGGCCAACGCCAGGGACTAGATGAGAGCAAGCTGTGGTCCCCACCCAGAGCCTGGCGCCACCAACTCCACATTCTCCTGGTTTCTCCTCCCCAGGAGGCACTACTGTCTCGGGACCGCTAGGCAGAACTTGTAGGGTGGGGTTATCTAGCCCCTTTCTCTTTATAGCACTGCCCTTAAATCTGTCCTCTGCTGTCCCTGTGCCTGCCTGATATCAGGGCGAGTCCTGTGCCTGTTGGGGCCATTCTCAGGGAATGAGAGACCCTCTGGTCTCTTGACAGTGTGCCCAGTGCCAGTGGACTTGGCACTTCAGTCAGCCTTCTCTCCCCTTTTTCAGCTCTTGCTGGGCACCCGTGGTGTATGTTTGTGTGTTTGTGTGGGGGGGCACGGCTCACTAGGTTTTCCTGACTAGAGGGCATGAGCGGGGGAATTCAGGAGGAGGTTCTTGCCCAGGGGGCACACTCTTTGTGGACACAGATGTGGATGACCACTCCTGAGCTCTCTGCCGATGGAAGATTCTGGAAGTGTCGAATGCTCACTGTGTCTCTCCTTCTGCACTGTTGTGGGGGTTTTGTGGGTCCTCCTTGAGCTCCTCATAGGTTACTCCCTCCGTGTTTCCTTCAGGCGGGGCACTGCTGCTCGGGCAGACTGTCACAGCCCTTCTGGGCCCACACGTCCCTCGCTCCCTGCAGCCTCCTCCTGCTGAAGTCGTTCAGCCCAACAGGTGGCCCTCTCGGACAGCCTCTGAGAGGCCCCCCGGCCGGCCGGCGTGCCCTTGGCCTCAGCCAAGCCTAGAGCACAGTTGGCCAAGGCAGCCCCTCTGTCTGTCCCTCCTGCCTCTCACCCTCCAGACTCCAGGCCTGAGCCTAGCCCTGCCTGCCCCGTGCTCTGTGCTCCGCGAGACTCCCTGGCATCGCGGGAGAAGCCCCCAGCGGCAAAACAGCACTCTCTACAGTTCCTCTTGGATTCTCCCCTTCCTGATGCTTTTCCTCCTTGATGTGGGTGTGTGTGAGGTAGTTTAGAGCCACAGAACAGTTTCTGGCCTTCTCTCTCTTAAAAAAACATAACAGCCGATATCGTATATTCCCAGTATCACGTGATAAAATTGTATTCATTGATGTGTCTTGATACTGGCACTATACCTGTTTTAAAGTGTAGGATTCAGTGGGTTTTACTATATCTGGGGTTGTTCATCACCATAACCTATAGCTGTGGAACCTTCTCATCACTCCTGCACCATCGGCAGCCCCTCGCCCCACATCGGCAGCCCCTCCCCCCACCGTCGGCAGCCACCCCCCCCATTTCTTGCCCCCACCCCCAGCCTTATCTCCTTTCCGTCCTGACAGACTTGAATGTTCTGTGGATTTCCTGTGAATGGAATCATCCAGTGCGTGGCCTTGTGTCACTGAGCATTACATTCTCAGGGACCCTCCCTGTTGGAGCCTGAGTCAGTGCTGTGCTTTGCGATTGCTGAGTAATACTCCATTTAGGGCCACACCACATTTTGGGCATACGTGTCTCAGTCGACAAATGTTTTCTTTGTGTCCACTTTTCAGATGTTTTAGAGAACACTGCTGTGGACATTCGTGGACCAGTTTTTGCGTGGACTCCGTGTTTCACTTTTTCTTGGGTAGAGAACGCAAGCGTGGAATTGCTGGGTCATAGGGTCGCGATATGTTTACTCGTTTAAGGACCTGCCAGACCGTGTCCTGAGGCGGCCACGCTGTGTCCCATCCCCCAAGGATTCCAGTGTCTGTGTGTCCTCACCGCCTCCTGCCTTTGGGACCATAGCCGTCCCGGTGGGTGTGAGGCGGGATCTCACTGTGATCTGGGTTTGCATTTCCCTCATGATTCGTGATGTTGAGCATCTTTTCACATGGTAACTGGCCACCAGGGATCTGTTTATCTGTTTTTAGAGAAATGTCTATTCACATCCTTTGCACACTTAAAAAAAAAAATCTTTTTTTTTTTTTTTTTTTTTTGTCTATTTGCTATTGAGTTTTTATTCAGAAAACAGGTCCCTTACCAGATAATTGATTTGCGGGTGTTTTCTCCCGTCCCGTGGAGTGTCAACCTTTCCCACTCGTGGTGAGGCTGGCGATGTCTTTCTGCAGTGCTCGAGTGCTGATCGCCTGTCTTCCATCCGCGAGTCGTGGGGCATTCGTCTTCCTGGGGCCTCTGTCATGGCTGAGATCCCGACGCTTCCACATTAACATCTGGTAGCAACATGGGGTCCCATTTTCTAGGCCTCACCCAAGATAGTGTCCCGCGTGGATGGTGGAAGCAGGATTCCAGTGTGGGGGGTCCTGGGGCCAGAGTCAGGGATCGATACTGCTTCCTACCATTTAATGATCTTGATCGAAAAGGTTATTCATCTACAGCCTGAAATGCTTTCGGCTGCTGGGTCTGATCTTTTTCCAGCCCTGGAGCTGGTGCTTTGGCTGGCCTAGAGAAGCTGCCCCGTGACACGGACAGGGAGGCCACGTCTCAGATTCCTAGATGGCAGGGGCTCAGCACCCCACGTGGCCCCGTGTGCCTTCATCTCCCTGAGGCCAGGCAGGAGGACGAAGGGTAGCGCCTCCTCCAGAAGGTGGCCCCTTTGCGCTGGGAGTGAGGCAGCTGGTCAGCTTGGGTGGGGGACACGGCCCCTGTGTCCACTCTGGAAGGACACTTGTGGCCCATGGTGCATATTTGCCCCTGACGTACTTTCATAGGGTTTGGCGTTCCTGCCTTCTGACCTTTTGGCTAAGAGGTTGGAGGAAGCAGGAAGAGAGGTCGCAGGTGGTCCCAAATAACTCACGAGGAGGTGCCAGGGGGTCCGGAGGGATGCCTCTGCCCACTACCTCTGAGCAGAGAGATTTAGGGGGTGATCGTCTGACCGAGAAGCTGGGGTTCGGTGCCAGACTGATTCTTGCTGGGAAGTGCTAACCTGGCTGCTGGAGAGGGCAGCCCTTCTGGCATGTGACTTCAGGTGCTGGGGGGACAGGGATGGGCAGAGAGGGAGAAATTCGCAGCTGCTGCAGAAATCTCCTGTCCCCGTTCTGTCATGTCCTTTGGACCCAGGACTTAGTCTGCAGCAGGAAGGGTTTGAGTTAGCCCCCTGGTAGAACTCCCTGGCTGTGAGATAGGGGATCAGCCATGGCAGGGAGGTCGGTCCTTGTCCTCTTGGCACCCTTGGGCAGAGATGCCAAGAAGCAGGGAGATGGGTCTCTGTGTGGGATGGCCTGCACAGACATAGTGACAGGAACAGTGACTGTTCTATGTGACTGTCCAGGCAGGGAGAGAATGGCTTCTTAAGGAGGATCTGGTACCTTCTCTTCCCCCAAGTGGGAGGGAGTCCAAGGTCAGCCTGACCTTGTGGGCAGAGAAGATGACACCATTGACCCAGCATCTGCCAGCCACCTGCTTAGTGGGGCGAGGCGGGGCTTGTCCCGATGCCCTCAGACCCTTCGCTGGCTCTCTCTGCGAGGCAGCTGGCAGGCCGGGAGAGTGGTGTCTGCCCACGGAACATTCGGTAAACCAATACCCTCCGGAGTGAATGTGCCTTTGGTCCTCTGTAATCTCTGCCATCGGGTGGAGGTTGGAAGGCCGGAGCCACACTCAGAGCGGACCAGAGCTCCTGGCCAGTGGCCTGGGCCGCACGTCTGCCCTCCTGCTGGGCTCAAATACCGAGCTCCGAGCTCCGAGCTCCGGGCAGAGCAGGAGGAGGGCACTCTCCCCCCCTCCCACTCCCTCCCCTCCTCCTCCTCTTCTGCCAGACCTGGAGACAAGTGCAAGGTAGCGAGAGCCCACAAGACCCCAAGACACCAACTGTAACCACGTCCAAGGAAAGACACTGATGCTCCCATTAATCACATCTTGTTTCCTCCCCAGTGGTGGCTGCTTTCCCCCCATCATCCCTTTTGCCCTCTTTTCCTCCTTCCTTCTCTCCCTTCCTTTGCTGTCTTTTTTCGCCCAAATCCTTACCAAGATCGCCTCCTAGGTGGTGGGCGCCGCGCTGGCCCCTGGCACTGGAGACGCTGTAGAAAGTCATGCCCTAGACTTGCCTGCAGACAAGGGCAGGAGGCGTGCGGCACCATCCGCTGTGCCCCACGGCCAGGGACCACGGCTTCTCAGGAGAGAGGCATCTTCCTGGAAGGTGGCACTCAGAGGGGGATGACTCTGCAGAGGGGCTGTGTTGGTACCAGGTCTGGGAGGGGGCATGGCATGGAGAGTAGACTTGTTTTCCAATCCAGAAGTGGCAAAACGACCTTGCTCCAAGTCTAGCTAGCGGAAGGAAAGAAAAGCAGTCGATTCAGACTGACCTCACTCTCACCACTGCTGTCGTCCTGGGGTGGGCAGGCGGGGCGCTGGAGCTGGTGAAGTTGGAGAGGGTGGAGGTGAGGGTGGGGGGAGCCCCTGGGGGGCCACATACCGAGGTCCAGGAGGGGAGGGCGAACCAGGAGAGTCAGAGAAAAGACAGCACAAAATCACATACACACAAAGCACAGAATCCTGCAGCGGGAGAGTCCCTCTTGCCTTTTGTTGACCTTCCCGAGCCTCAGTGTTCTCACCTGTAAGTTGGGGCAAAGAGGGCATCTGTCTCCTGGGGCTGAGAATTACATGAGATCACCTACGGGCGCCTGTGTCTGTGTCTCTGCAACACTAAGTCAGTGGTTCGTGTTTGCTGTTACTGATACCACGACCTGAGCTTGGAGCCACTTGATAAAATGCCTCCCAGAGTGCAAGTCAGTTCATTTTTTGACGACCGAGGTTCTGGAACTGGACTTTGAACCTGGGCCTCCAACTGCATGTCCGGTGTTCTTCCCATCGCGTGGGACCAGGTGCAGATGCCTGAACCTTTTCCCCGGCATCCTCCAAACACTGGCTCCATTCCCATGGGGGAGCTCCTCCCTCTGCTCCGGGGTTGGGGGACTTGTGGAGGCCACACTGATAGCTGGGGGCAGAGCCAGCCCTAGCTCCCGGAGTCTTTTCAGGGGCTTCACCTCCACGGGCCCTGCCCCCCAGCGCCAGTCCTCCACGACGTTCAGGCTATGGGTTATGGGGACTGCTGGCGCAGCCCCAGTGTTTCTCTTTTCTCCTCCATTTGGAGAAAACAGGGTGTAGGAGAGTGAGAATAACGTGATTGTAAGGGTAACCTTGAATCTGCGCCACTGACAAAGAAGGAAATTGGGAAAAACAAATCGCATGTGTTCTTTGGTACGTGGACTAGCCTTAGTAACATTCACTTGGTCGACCAATAGTCACTGAGGGCCTACTATGTGCCAGTCACTATTCTAGGTACTGAAGATACAGCAGCCAGCAAGCAAAGATCCTCGCCCTTGTCTGATTCTATTCTAGTAGGAGAAGAGAAGCGATAAAAAAAAAAAATTAAAAGACATTATAAGTAAACGACAGAGTGTGCTAGAAGGTGATGATCACTCTGGGAGAAAATAGAGCAGAATAAGGGTGATTGGTTGAGGAGTGAGTTGAAATTTTTTAAAAAGCTGATCAGCCCAGCCCTCACTGAGGAGGAGACATCTGAACAAAGCAGGAGGTGAGAGAGTCAGTCAAGAAAATATCTGAGGAAGAGCATTGCCGGCAGGAGAGCAGCAAGTACAAAGGTCCTGAGGCAGCAGCTTGCCTGAGACATAGACTTGGGAAGCCTGAGAGGGGCCAGTGTCACTGCAGCGAAGGATGTGAGCAATGAGGTCATAGGTAATGGGGACAGGTCACTGGGGGATCCAGGAGCCATTGCAAGAATTTGGCTCATATCCTGGACTTTTTCATCTAATGGTGTGTCGTAGAGACCCTTCCCTAATAGCGTGTCAAGAGCAGTTTTTATCCCCTTCAGATGCATCCGTGCACACATGTTCTGGGTTTTATTTAACTGGTATTTTATTTCACTGTATTTAAGTAACATGGACATTTGTTTCTAGTCTTTCGTCGTTTTCAAAAATGCTGCAGAGGATAACCTTGTATGTAACCATTTTTGTTTGTGCAATTCTACCTGTGGAAGAGGAATTTGTAGAAATGGGATTGCGGGGTGAAGAATATAAGTGTGTATCATTCTGATGGTGCCAAAGTGGCCTCCGTATGGGTTGCAGTGATTGACACTCCCCACCAGCCACTTGGTCAGGGACTAGGAGGAAAAGCCACCTCTGCCTTCTATGTGTACCCTCCGTACGTGGGACATTGTGAGGTGCCCGTTATTCCCTGGACTTCTCAGGACCCTCCTGTGACCTGAGTAGTCTTGTCCCTATTTCACAGGCGAGGAAATAGGCACAGAGAGGTTAAGTAACCTACACGTGTTTGCACAGCTGGTTAGGTGTAAGAGCTGGGATTCTGATACCCACCATTTCTCACCATGGCTTCGCAGGGGCAGGGGTCTGAGGAGCTCTGGCCCCCTGCCCCCTGCCACCCTGCAAGTGGGCATGTGGGGTTTGAGACTCCTGAAAGCAAGAGTTAAAATGGGAAGCCTGCCTGCCCGGCTCTGCCGCTGCTGCACCTGCGTTCTGGAGCCCCCCAGTCTGGAGGGACCTGGAGCCACGCGTGCCGAGCCAACCTCCCCTGCCGTCCCTCCCCTCATCAGCCCCCCCTGTGAGACCTGGCAGGCTGCGATCCAGCTAGTTCTGCTCCCTGGTGGGGTGTTCCCTGCTGCTGTCTGCTGGGTCAGCTCGCTCCAGGGATTGGGTTTCGGCATTTCACTGATGAAAGTAAATCAACCTCTTTACTGCCCGGCATGGCCCTCACGAGTTCTGCAGCCTGGCATGTGCTTCTGGATTTCCTGTAAGTCACTACTTCTGTTCTAGCCACCGGGGGCCCTGGGGCTGCCGCAGGAAGAGCCTCAGATGAGCTTGGAGCCTGGAGCCCCCTGGGCAGGACCAAGGAGGAGAGGAGAACCAAGCTCAGTGCCCGGCCGAGCATCTTTTCAGAGGTGGATGTTTGAGCATCTAGCATTGACCAGGAGCTCAGGGCTCATCTGGTTGTGCTCTCCCATTGCACAGAGGACACCGAGACTGGTCTAAGAGCACTCCTTAGTACTCTGCCCCCTGACCCCCATGCAACTGCTGTTGCTACTGGACAGCGTTTTTCTAGGTTTTTCATTGTGCCGTGGCTGGTTAGGGATACGAGGACTGAGTGGGAGAGAGTGGGATTTAGCTGCAGCGGGCTGGGCGAAGAGATCTGACATCTGGGAGAACTGTCTTGCCTTGGAGGGACACGAGAAGGGAGAACTGGGGGCAGGGCTGAGTTTTTCGAGCCTCCTTCCACCCCACACATCTGTCTAAATGGGGCAAGTGACCACAGTGCATGGACGTGGGGGGACAAGGCAAATTCTAGAATGCTCCAACAAAGCCCCGACAAGGTTCTATGTGCAAAGGGGACTCTGGAGTCTTGCCCCAAGCTCCCTTTTCTTCTGCCCCTCCCCTTCTGTGCCTTATTTGCAAGCCCAGGACTCTCTGGCAGGGATGTGGGGCCTCCTGCCTCTGACGGCAGACCTGCTGGGGTCTCCCTCCGGGCCCTGGGCCTGTCCGACCTCAGGGGGCTTTATCCAGGCCACAGTGGGACTCCCTCGTCTGAGAAGCACTCAGGAGCTGTGGTGGGTGGGCACCGGGAGCTCTGACTTCCTTGCTTATCCTGGACCAACCCCGCTTCACATCCTTACGGCTTGTCAATGCCCTGATGCTTGTCGGAGACTTTGCCCCAGGCTGCTCTCTGATAGCTTTAAAAATTGTCGAGCAGCAAAGTGTTCTTTGATGTTTGTTCTCCTTCTCCAGGGGCAGTGAGATCAGATTTTGATATGAAAGCTCAAAGCTGCTCAGATCTTTTCTTCTCCCTTCCTGCCTCCCTGCCCCCCTCGGTCTGTCTGAACGTTGCTCGCAAACCTTCCAGAACCAAGCAGGCGCTCTTCATGTGACACAGGAGAGAAAGAAGCCTGCGGGCAGGGCCCTGGCCCCTGGTTCCTGTCCAGGCCTGTACCCCCTGGTTCTGTAGCTTCTGTAGGTCAGGACGGTCCCTTCCAGCTGTTCTCTCTGCAGCTGGGACGGCCAGCTTCTGGCCCACACCGACTCAGGCGAGTGAGCTCGTGCACATTGCCTAGCAGACCCCCACGGAGATGCCTGTGCGAGCCTCCTTGTACGGATGCGCATGGATGGACCCATTTCCCCATTTGGGAAACCCAACCGGATTCGTCTCCCACACGCATACCCACACCCACTCAGGCGTAGAACCGCACGGACCCCTCTGCCTATACTCGCTGCCTATGCAGAGAACCCCAAAGATCCCCCACTCGACATACACCCCCTACTCATTCATAGACCCACACAGATCTCTACCCCACTGTGCACCCCATGGTGTGTGGTGTTTGATGGGGCTGAAATTATAAAACTGCATGGCTAGTCCCATAACCAGTAGTTGTGTGTGGTACTTAATGGGCCAGTTTGGGGTCAAGAATGGGGATTGACCCTTAAGTGCAGAGATGGGTTCCTTTGCATGAATTTTGAACCAGCCCTATAGCGGTTCCCTACAAGTTTCCAGGAATGCTTGGAGCCCTGGAAGCATCATTAGGATATGTGCATAAAAGCCCTCGGGGGCCACCTGGACGGGGACAGCAGCCCTCGGGGGCCACCTGGACGGGGACAGCAGCCCTAGGGGACCACCTGGATGGGGACAGCAGCCCTAGGGGACCACCTGTTTTGGGCAGGTTCTGAACCAGGATGGTGGTTGGTTGTCACTCTTCACTCCCTTCTTCCTGGTGGATTCCTCCTGTTCTCACCCTTTGCCCCTCCCGCTCCTTCCTTCTTCCTCTCTGGGAAGCAGAAAGAGCCTGAACGGCAGAGTCAGACTGGCCACGTGATCTGAAGCTAGCCACAGCTTCCAAGCCTCAGTCTCTTTATTAGGAAGATGGGCATGATGGTATCTCCCTTGAAAGGCACTTGTGGAAGCAAAAGTGAGGGCGTCCGTCGAAGGGCAGACACACGGTGTATAACCCGCTGTCCCCGTTCTGTGACACGCTTCTGGGGTCCTTCCCGGGTCAAGCTCTGCAGCCCTCTCCCCATTTGCCTCCATCTTTCTCCAGGTGGCAGCCGAACCTCAGGAGGCTGTGAGTGGGGAGAGGCAGGAGGTGTGTGGGTATGCCCCTGACCTTGGTCCCACCCAGACACCCACCCACCCAAGGTCCCACCTTGGGAGGTGACAAGTCACTTCCTGAGCACACTGGCTTCTGCCCCTTTCTCAGGGAACACGCTCTTGAGCCTGGCCCTGGGTGGGGGGACACTCGGAGACCCTGGAAGGCCCAGGCTGTGGGAAGGGTGCCCAGAACCTGCCCTGCTCTGAGCTTCTGGTGAGCCTGCCTCCCCTCTCCTCTGGGCTGGAAGGCAGGAGGAGGTCCTGAGGAGGTCCCACACACCGCATCCCACCCTGCCGGGCAACGGGCCTCTCCCCGTGCTCTCCCGTCGCCCACCTGACATTCAGGCAACCCCTTGACGCTCCGCACACCCCTGCCTTTCTTCTCCTGCGGTTCTGCGTAGAACCAGCTGTTTTAGAGTTCAGAGCTTGTCTTGTTCTTTTCTCGCCATCTTGCCACTTTGGAGACTGAGGCCCAGGAATAGGAAATGACTTACCCAAGGTCAAGTAGTTAGTTAGCGGCACAGCGGGGACTGGAAACCAGGGGTCATAGTGCTGAGCTCTGTCTCTCACAGCCCAGACTCCCTCTGCCTTCAGGCTGGCTAATGGCGCTTCAGCAGTGGCACACTTGAACTCGGACTGGGTTGTTGCTTGTTGCCAGGCCCTGTCCTCTGTTGTAGGATGTTTACCAACATCTCCACCCACCAGATGCCAACAGCATTTTTTCTAGATGTGACAGCCCCAAATATTTCCAGACATTGTTCCACGTTCCCTGGGAGGGATGCACATCACCTTAGGGGAGGACTGTTAGTTTTCTTTCTGGTTCCCTCAGCCCTTTGCCCCTGGGGCCTTACCGCTCCTGGCATGTAGAGTGTGAGACAGCCCTTTTCTCTTTTCCTGCTTCCCGTTTCTGTTCCAGGGTCGACTGCTTGAAAACCAGAATGCTCCGCTATTTTGTTCCTGGGTTGTTAGTCTCTGCTCCAGTCCTGACCCAATATGCAGGGGTTGGAAACTTCCTCACCCTGAGTCTTGGGCCACATTGGAGTGTGTGTGTGTGGAGGGGGGCTGATGAACTCAGAGTGTCCTCGGGGTTGACCATACTGAGACTATAGGGATCAGCCCGGGTTGGCAGTCCACAGCTGGACCTCGTGGGGGCAAATCTGGACCCAGTAGTACTGGGTCTCCAGTACTACTGAGCCTCCAAGGGGCTCCGGAA
>JAQQSY010005242.1:0-11794 GCA_028646535.1 Procyon lotor | reverse complement strand
AATTTAAAAGACTGACCATTTCAATTGTTGAAGAGGATGTGGAGCAACTGAAACTCTCAATTTTTTGGTGGGAATGTAAAATGCTACAACCACTTTTGAAAACAGTTTGGCAAGTTTCATAGAACTTTAAACCTGTATCTACTATATGGTTCAGACATTCCACATCTAGATATTTATGCAAGACAAATGGTTGTCTTGGTTTGCGTTGGTTTTTCTTTTTTTTTTTTTTAAAGATTTTATTTATTTGACAGAGAAACACAGCTAGAGAGGAAACACAAGCAGAGGGAATGGTAGCGGGAGAAGCAGGCTTCCTGTCAAACAGGAAGCCCGATGTGGGGCTTGATCCCAGGACCCTGGGATCATGACCTGGGCCGAAGACAGACACTTAACGACTGAGCCACCCAGGCGCCCCCTTTTTTTCTATTTTTTTTTTTTAAGGATTTATTTGTTTACTTTAGAGAGAAAGAGACTGGGATTGGGGGGAAGGCAGAGAAAGAGGGAAAGAGAGAGAGAATCCCAAGCAGACACCCCACCCGGGATAGAGCCTGACTCAGGGCTTGATCACAGGAGCCTGAGATCATGTTGTGAGCTGAAACTGTAAAGAGTCAGACACTCAACCAACTGAGCCACACAGGCGCCTGTGTACTGGTTTTTCTATTGCATAACAAAACAAATTTAGTGTCTTAAAACAATATGAATTTCAAATGAGCAAAGGGGGGGAAAAAGAAGAGAGAGAGAAACCAAGAAACAGACTCTTAACTACAGAGAACAAATTGATAAGTTATCAGAGGGGAAGAAGGCTAGGGCGATGAGTGAAATATGTGATGGGGATTAAGGAGTGCACTTGTTATAATGAGCACTGGGTGATATTTAGAAGTGCTGACTCACTATATCATATGCCTGAAACTAGTGTAACACTATATGTTAACTAAATGAAATTGAAATAAAAAGTTAAAATATAAATACAAAAAAAATTCAAAATTAGGAAATAAAAAAACAATATGAATGTGTTACCTTATAGTTCTTGATTCAGAAATTCAACATTGAACACAAAAATAAGGGGTTGGTGGGACTGTCTGTCTTTCTGGAAGCAATTCAAGTCATCTTCATTTCACATCTCTCTGAATCTCTCTTCTGTTTCTACTTATGAGGACTCGTGTGATTAGACTGGAACTTCTCAGATAAATCTCTATAATCTCTTCATGTCAGAGTTAGTTGATTAGCAACCTTAATTGGATCTGCCATCTTAATTTCCTCTTGCCAAATAAGGTAACATATTCCAGATCTCAGGAATCTTTTGGGAGCCACTATTTTGCCTACCACAACATATATTCATACAACAATTTGAAAACAAATTTATTCGTCCTCTTGATCCTGGTTTGTGAGTTTGAGCCCCCATTGGGTGTAGAGATTACTTGAAAACGAATTTTCTCAGAAGTTTAACTTGTAATATTCCCCCAATTGGAAAAAAAAAAAAAGGTTAATGATGAATTGTGGTATAACTATACTCAGCAATAAGAAGGAATGAACTGTTGATACATGCAATTATGTGGGTAATCTCAAAATACTAATGCTGAATAAAAGAAGCCAGATAAAAAGGAGTATACCCTGTATGACTCTAGATATATGCAATATAAGCAAATACAAACTATAGTGATAGAAAGATCACTGGTTGTCTAGATATGTTGGATAGTAGGTAGTGGCTTGAATGTGGCTATGAGAGTTGAATCACAAAGTGGTATCAAACATCTGTAATACATTTATTAAAACTTATTAAATTTTGCACTTTAAATATGTGCATTTTATTTATATGTCAATTATACCACCTTAATAAAGCTCTTAAAAAACAAAAACAAGGGTGCTTTGGTGGCTCAGTTGGTTAAGCATCTGCCTTTGGCTCAGGTCTTGATCCCAGAGTACTGGGATCAAGCCCTGGATTGGGCTCCCTGCTCAGTGGGGAGCCTGCTTCTCCCTCTGCCCCTCCCCACCACTCTTGCTTTCTCTCTCTCTCTCTCTCAAATAAATAAATAAAATCTTAAAAAAATAAACAAGAACAAACCAAAAGATAAGCCAAGGTATGCAAAGCATAACTCTTAACTTACAAGAAAAAAGGCAGGAATCTTTTTCACTTATCCATAAATCATTACATATACTATTGGTCAGGAATTATTGGGTAATTTTGAGTACCACGTATTTTATGGGTGTTTGACTCTTCCTTGACAGCAAAACTAATTCCTAGTAGAGTATATCTGACTTCCCAAAGTATTTCTTAGAGAATTTTCTTTGAACGGTATCGTTATGGTCCACAATCCAGAAGAATGTAAGTTTGGGAGTTCCCCAACCCATGCTGGATAAGCTAGGGGCATAATTAGTTGAACCAGAAGGCAAAAATCATATTGTAGTTATATAATGGATCCAGCACTAATATTTGAAGAGAGGGGTTGGCTATTCTAAGGAAAGTGGTACTGCTTAGACCATTCTGGGTATCCATAACAATTGGCAAATTATATAGACTTCCACTTAAATTTTCTTATCCATGTATTTTATACAGCTGAACACAGGAAGTATGTTTTAAAAACACATCTTAAAACAATCTATTGTGTTTTAAATTATATTCTAAAATGTTTTATAACAGCTATATAAAAATAAAAGAGAGCTTATCTTAACATATCAGTGTACAATTTATAGCAGACTTCCATATATATGTGTGTACACGTATATATACACACATATATGAATATGAATATGCACAATTTGAATGCATGAATATGTATGCACACACACACATATATGAATATATGTAATGTGACTTCACTACAGCCGTATAATTTAAGCAAGACAAACTTTAAGGTTTGTTGTTTACAGATGAAGCAAATTAGTTTTTGTGAACTGAGTGTTTACATTCTCCCCAAATTTCTATGTTGAAGGCCTAACCACCAACATTATGGTATTTAGAGAATGGTATTTTTGAGTAGTAATTAGGGAAATGAGGTAATGAGGGTGGGGCTCCAAGAGAAAGAGAATCCAAAGTGCTCGCTCTCTATCAAGGGAGGATATAGAGTCATCTGCAATCCCTGAAAGAGGACTCTCACCAGGAATCAAATCTCTTTTGATCTTAATCTCCTACTCTCTAGCTTCCAGAACTGTGAGAAATAAATGTCTACTTTCTAAGCCACCCAGTCTATGGCATTTTGCTATTGCAGCCTGAATGGACTAATACGTAAAGTTAAGCAAAGCATGATGTGGTCGAAAGCCCAGATATTTGAAGCAAACCAATCTGAATTTTCACCTCAATAATCTCTATTTATTTGTGCCACCCTGAACAAATGGTTTCATCAGTCACCAATCTAACTGTAACTTCTCTACTTCAAAACTCAGTTAACATGTCTTATATGTCTACTCTGAGAATTAGTTAAAATATACTGCAAATAGCTAAATGTAGGCAAGATTTATTTTTCAAAATAATCTCAGAGAAAACTCTTAATAAAGTCTATATTCATATATAACACATATGTATATGTACTGTAAATATTCTTAATCCATGCTAATTTTGATACCTATGTATCATTTTAAATCAATTTTTAAAAAATCATTTCCCAAAGCAATTTTAAAGGATTTATATATTTCTATACATAAGATTTATATAGAGAAATATATTTATTTTTTATTTAAAGTCAATCAGCCAACTTACAGTACATCATTAGGTTCAGATGTAGAGTTCAATAATTATCATTTGTGTATAACACTTAGTGCTCATCACATCACGTGCCCTCCTTAATGCCCATCACTCAATTACACCATCCCCCTATCCACCTCCTCTCCAGACACCCTCACTTTGTTTCCTATATTTAAAAGTCTTTCGTGGTTTTTCTCCCTCTCTGATGACTTCCCATTAAGTTTTCCCTCCATTCCCAATAGTCCTCTGCCCTATTTCTTATATTCATGATATGAGTGAAACCATATGATAATTGTCTTTCTCTGATTGACTTATTTCAATCAGCATAATACCCTTCAGTCCCATACACGTCTATGTGAAAGGTAAGTCTTCATCCTTTGATGGCAGAGTAATATTCCAGTGTGTGTGTGTGTGTGTGTGTGTGTGTGTGTGTGTGTGTGTGTGATACTATATCTTCTTTATCCATTCATCTGTCCATGGCATCTCAGCTCTCAGCTCTTTCCACAGTTTGGCTATTGTGGATATTGCTGCTATGAACATTGACACGCAGGTGCCCCTTTGGATCACTACATTTGTATCTTTGGGGTAAATAGCTAGTAGTACAATTGTGGGGTCAAAAGGTAGCTTTATTTTTAACTTCTTGAGGAACCTCCATACTGTTTTCCAGAGTGGCTGTACCAGCTTGGATTCCCACCAACAGTGTAAGAGGGTGCCCCTTTCTCTGCATCCTTGCCAACATTTGTTGTTTCCTGACTTGTTAATTTTTGTCATTCTGACTGATTTGAGGTATCGCATTGTGGTTTTGATTTGTATTTCCCTGATGCCAAGTGATATGGAGCATTTTTTCATGCGTCTGTTGGCCACTTAAAAGTCTTCTTTGGAGAAATGTCTGTTTGTGTCTTCTGCCCATTTCTTGACTGGATATTTTGTTTTTTGGGTGTTGAGTTTGATAAGTTCTTTATAGACCTTGGATACTAGTCCTTTATCAGATATGTCATTTGTAAATACCTTCTCCCATTCCATATGTTGACTTTTAGTTTTGTTGACTGTTTCCCTTGCTGTGCAGAAGCTTTTTATCTTGATGAGGTCCCAACAGTCCCCCCGAATAGTTCATTTTTCTTAATTTTCCCTTGCCTTTGGCAATGTGTCTAGCAAGAAGGTGCTATGGCCGAGGTCAAAGAGGCTGCTGCCTGTGCTATCTAGGATTTTGATGAATTCTTGCCTCATATTTAGGTCTTTCTTCCATCCTGAGTTTATCTTTGTGTATGGTGTAAGAAAATGGTCCAGTTTCATTCTTCTACATGTGGCTGTCCAGTTTTTCCAGTACCATTTACTGAAGAGACTGTCCTTTTTCCATTGAATATTTTTTCCTGCTTTGTCAAAGATTAGTTGACCGTACAGTTGAGGGTCCATTTCTGCATTCTCTATTCTGTTCCATTGATCTATATGTCTTTTGTGTGTGTGTGCTAGTACTATACTGTCTTGATGATTACAGCTTTGTAATACAGCTTGAAGTCTGGCAGTGTGATGCCATCAGCTTTGGTTTTCTTTATCAATATTCCTTTGGCTATTCAGGATCTTTCCTGGTTCCATCCAAATTTTAGGATTATTTGTTCCAGCTCTTTGAAAAATGTCAGTGGTATTTTGATGGGGATTGCATTGAATGTGTAGATTACTCTGGATAGCATAGACATTAAAAAAATAAGAAATATATATATATATGTATATATATATACACATGTCTATCTATCTATCTATCTATCTATCTATCTATCATCTATCTATCTATCTATCATCTATCTATCTATCATCTATCATCTATCTATCAAAAAGGAATGGGAAAAAGACCAGAGTTCCTTATATTATGTAAATATTTGTATTTGAATAAACTAAAATTTCCAGTAAAATATCAAATGTGGGTTCTTAAAATAGTGAATCTCAAGAAATTAGGTGAAAGCAAAAGCTATGAAGTATTTATAAAATAGCTCTAATTGGAATAAATATACTCAACACAAAAATACATGGAAATAGTTTGAGTTTTTTTCTTCTGAAGTGTAAAATTAGAGAAATAATACTTCCAAATTAATATGCACAGGGTGATTCAAAGATCTATGAATCTCTATGTTGAATAAAATAATATAAATTAATATTACACATTCTCATCCTCGTTCTGGAATGTTTGTATATTCATGTTTTCGATCTTCTTGTTGAAGAAATAATGAAGAATTGAGTGGAACATATATTATACTTTAGCATGAATGAGTACTTTTTTCACAATATTGAGTTACTTTCATGAGAAAACATTTTGTAAAGGAGAATTCCTTTTTTTTTTTTTAAAAGATTTTATTTATTTATTTGATGGAAAGAGAGAGATGACAAGTAGGCAGAGAGGCAGGCAGAGAGAGAGTGGGAAGCAGGCTCCCTACCGAGCAGAGAGCCCTATGTGGGGCTCAATCCCAGGACCTCGAGATCATGACCTGAGCTGAAGGCAGAGGCTTTAACCCACTGAGCCAGCCAGGCACCCCAGTAAAGGAGAATTCTTTAAGGAACTATCTCATTTAATTTTATTGTGTAACTTAAATTTTTACTTTTTAGTTTTTATGATTACTTCAGTATTCTTCTAAATGCCACCTCTGTATCATCTTACCTAACTCTTATAATGATTTAAATAATTATTTTCTAAGTGATCATAATGGTTACCTGTATCATTTTTATTATGCTATTAATCTCTTTCTTGTATTATTATGTAATGTTTACTTGACTTTAATCCCATACTAAGGAGTAAGATATACTTTTTTTTTTTTTTAAGATTTTATTTATTTATTTGACAGAAAGAGAGAGAGAGAGAGATCACAAGTAGGCAGAGAGGCAGGCAGAGAGAGAGGGGAAGCAGGCTCCCCACTGAACAGAAAGCCAGATGCCAGGGCCCATCCAGGACCCTGAGATCATGACCCGAAACGAAGGCGGAGGCTTTAACCCACTGAGCTACCCAGGTGCCCCGTAAGATATACTTTTTTGAAGGTAGAGAATAATATAATCATTCTATTAACAAAATCATTCTTGCCTTGCTCCAATGCCCAGCACAGTGCTTTGTTTAGGATAGATGCTTAGTAATAATATTTCCTTGATCTTGAATAAATAAATATCCCCATTTGTGCGTATATACCTGATATCATGAGAATTTCTTTTGCCTTGTTCATTTGTTTTGGTTGTGTTGACCTAAAACTTCCATGGGCTCCTTTCCCTGGACTTCCAAAGCCCAGGGGAACTGGCAGCTCAGGGATTCTTTTCAATCTATAACCATGTATTTAAAAGAAATTGTGTAAAATGTGATAATGCGACATATGACGGGAGCTCAAAAAGAATCACAATGTGTTATTTGCCACAAAATCACTCCTTTTCCTGGGCTTCAGCATAATGCAGTTTCATAATGGCTCTTTTAAATGTGTGAGGGTATTGGATGAGGTATTTGTATCTTTGTTGATAAGCATGAAATATTTAGGATTGTGTCCATGTGTCATTGGCTGACAATTATATTTAAATTTAAATTAGCTGGCATTAGATATTTATTTTCTCCATGCTCATATATTATTATAATCATTTCCATTATCTTCATTAGGTCTATTTTCATGCCTTATCACTGTGAAAAATTAAGTCTGCAAGTTTGTTTTCTTTAAAGGTTGTGCTGCTTTTATCTGTAAAAATTCTTGAAGTGATTGAATATAGACTACAGAACAATTCCTTCCTTTGCACAAAATGTATTTGAACATAAAAGTAGATATCTTCTTAGGAACAAAATATTAAATATGTAAGTCTCTGCATATATTTATTTATGAAATAGACGTAGTTATATAGATATATGGATAAATTACCCTAGATTAACAGACATAAAATCCATCAGAAGACTATATTTTTGATATCAAAAATTCATCTCAATCCACACAACTTGAAACGTAGCACCTATCCTATCATATATTTATGTGCTGTTCTTTTAATGATCACTAAGGCTCAAGAAGTATTGAAATATCGTGTTTTTTAATTTGAAAAATTTCTATGAATCGTGAAGAGATGAATGTGTCTATACTGTTAGAAGGAACGTGTTTTCAGCCTAAAACTCTGGAGGTGCAAAGAGCATGTGTAAATCTGCCTTCTCAGCCTTTTCCACAAGAGAGATGGTTTCAGAGCATTTATTTATTTATTTAACACAGCTTTAACAGTACTGATTGTGTATATATAAAAAACACTACAGGCACTAAAACAGGTTTGCCCATAAAGAATTCATAGGTAGCAAAACATCCATAGGATGCTTTAAAGTTCATAAATAAATTTTACACACATTTTTTCAGTTTTATTGTCAATTACAGAGTGATGTTGTCTCCAAGAATAAGAGGACTGAAAAATTATCAGATTTCAATGAGAAGTAAATGAAATAAAACAAGTATGTATCCCCCTAAAACTCATACAGAACTGGGCGCCTGGGTGGCTCAGTCGTTAAGGGTCTGCCTCCGGCCCAGGTCAGATCCCAGGGGCCTGGGATCGAGCCCCACATCGGGCTCTCTGCTCTGCAGGAAGCCTGCTTCTCCCGCTTACCATTCCCTCTGCTTGTGTTCCCTCTCTCGCTGTGTTTCTCTCTGTCAAATAAATAAAATCTTTAAAAAAAAAAACAAAAAAAAACTCATACAGAACTCTAGTAGGTTAAACCATGCTATGGAGTTATTAACTCCAACAACTAACCAAATCTTGAACCAGTGCCCTATTTAGGAAGAGTGACCTATCTATCTAAAGCAGCATAATGGAGAGACGTATTTATAAAACGTTTTACTAAAGCTTTGATTTGTATTTCCTAGCCTATTCTACAGGAGGAAAGTTGAACAATTTGAACATGTGTCTTCTTTCTTACTCAATAATATTCTCTTCCCTCAAATTCTTATGATCACAAGGGCTCAATTCTCCACCCCAGTGATACTTATGTGGCTATTCACTCATATTCAGCAGGTTTCCTAGACATCTTATGTCCTCCTCTCTCCTGGCCTTCTAAAAATCTTTTTCTTCCAATTCCTCACTCTCAACCTCTTAACATGTTGTTAGTCTTTCAGCTCCATAAGATTTATTAAATTCTGGAATGCAAAATGAGAGAGAAAGTGGCTTTCAGAATTATCTGCCCTCAGTATGTGATAACTTCAAAATGATTGGATCTTTCACACTGCTCAGATTAGCATTTATGTGGGCATCTCCTGTTCTATAGCATGCTAAAAGAGTATCAGTCAGTAACTGCTTCATCATGTGTGTATAAATCCCTTACATATTTCAGCCGGAAATGATTCACTAGAGCAAATGAGTTGCTTACAACACCATTAGAATGTTTCAAAGAGAAACTGAACTTTCAGGAAATTATGAAAGACCAGAATCACAGGAAGCCACCTCTGAAAATCTCAGCTGTATTTCAGAAGTAAAGCAGGTAATTGACATCAATTTAACAGAAGGCCGATGCAAAAGACTCATGTATCTGTCTACTGTCTTTCAGTGAAACAATTCCTTCTCTTGCATATAGGTCTAGCCACTCACAAGGGGAAAAGATTACATGAGGGTGAGGATATCAGGAGGTAAGGATCACAGGGAACCATTTTAGAAGGTGTCTACCACACATATTTTTCAGGATGGCTTTTAATTGATTCCACTCATTATTTACTCACTTGCACTTACTGTTGAGTCCACAGTACTTAAACTGGAATGTTTTGTTTTCTGGTTTTGGTATATTACAAACCAATTCAGGGATTTAAAAGATTTAGAAAATAGTGGATTACCTGGAGCTATAAGTAATAGCTTCATATCAATTTCTATTCTGCTCTTTTTTAGTTGAAGACACTGAAGTACAGTTAAAATGCATATTTTCAGCTTTATATTTAGCTCAACATACACTCCAATCATAAGCTATGGCCAACAAAATAGGTCTTTGCTGGTGCCATGACACGTTATACCTAAGGCCAGCTTGTATCCCACTAGAGCTTTAGGACTGTTGCAGCAGCCATTTGTCTCTTGAACTGCTCAGAGCTGTTTATGATGACCTAAAATGTACCGGAGATACCTTCCATTTTCTGGTCTGACATGTAAGGGGCTTAGAAGTCATCACTCTGTCCTAAGAACAACAAAAAGTACAGAGCTAAATTAAAAAAAATCAAACTGAAAAAAAATCAACAGCTCTTTTTAGATCTACCAGAGAAGTTAAGATCATAGGGCAAAACACTGATCCCAGATTTGGAGAGAGACAGGCAGATACAAAGAATCATGATGTAATAGAGCAGAAATCCCCATAGAGAAACCACCACAGGAATCAGTATCAGGGTAGGAAACCTGAGTTGTAACTGAGACTTGCTAGAAGCTCAGGTGTCAAGTCTGAGAGTTCAGAACTCCGGTGGGACCCAGAGGGGAGCCCTGGTACTTTAATGGATTTTATCTCCAGGACCACTACCAGGTTTTCACAGAGATAATCAAAGGAAAAAAATCTCCAGCTTTCATCAGGAATTGGGGAAAAGTAACCAAGTGAAATATGCCTGATTATTCCATTCTTCTTAAAAAGACCTACCCTCCAGGCAAAACTATCTTATTACCACTTAACCTATTGAGTTTTTATTAGGGTATAAATTCCCCCTGGGGGAAAGGAAATACCCAACTCCAGGCTCCTCTACTATCTTGTCCAATCTAAAAGGATGAAGAAAATGAGAAGGGGAAAAAAAAAAGGGCTGAGATGCACTAATGAAGTTCACAGCCCAGGGCACAGGTTCATCAAAAGCCTGAGACCTAATCATACATAGCACCTTAGAATACTTATTCTCTCCCTGAACCTTACCACTATATTACTAAAGTTCTGTTTACTCCTTTCAACCTGTATCATATCTATGTTTCCACAGGAAATTAGAAGACAAAATAAAAAAAAGTAAAACACTATTTTTTAAAAAAAGATTTTATTTATTTGACACAGAGATAGAGAGTACAAGTAGGCAGAGCAGCAGGCAGAGAGAGGAAGAAGCAGGCTCTCGGCTAAGCAGGTAGCTGGATGTGGGGATCAATCCTGGGAACCTGGGATCATGACCTGAGCAGAAGACAGCTGCTTGAGCTAAAGACAGCTGCTTAACTGATTGAGCCACCCAGGCCCCCCAGTAAAATGCAGTTTAAAGGAGACAATAGCAATCATCAGGACCAAACTTGGATATGGCAAAGATCTTGGAATTATCAGATCATGAATTAAAACCAACATGCAAGTGTAGATAGAAAATATAAGCAGAGAAATGGAAATTCCAAAAAAGAATAAAAAAAGAAATACTAGAGATTAAAAACAAAACAAAACGCTGTACTAGAAATAAATGCCTTTAAAAAATATTTTATTTATTTATTTGAGAGAGAATGAGTAGGGTGATGGATGGAAGGAAAAGCAGATTCCCTGTGGAGCAGGGAGCCTGATGCAGGGCTAGATCACAGGACCCTGAGATCATGACCTGAGCCAAAGGGAGATTCTTAACAGACTGAGCTATCCAGGCTTTCCAAAATAAATGCTTTTTTTTCCCCAAATACGTTTATTTTTTCAGTGTTACAAGATTAATTGTTCATGCACCACACCCAGTGCTCCATTCAATACGTGCCCTCCTCAATACCCACCAACAGGCTCTCCCAAGACCCCACTCCAACCCCTCCAAAACCCTCAGTTTGTTGCTCAGAGTCCACAGTCTCTCATGGTTCATCACCCCCTCCAGTTTCCCCCTATTCACCCTTCCCTTCCTTCTCACAATGCCCTCCATGTTTTTCCTTATGCTCCACATGTGAGACCATAAGATAACTGGCTCTCTCTGCTTGACTTATTTCACTCCACATAATCTTTTCCAGTCCTGTACATGTTGATACAAAAGTTGGATATTCATCCTTTCTGAAGGAGGCATAATATTCCATTGTATATATGTACCATATCTTCTTTATCTATTCATCTGTTGAAGGTCATTTTGGTTCTTTCCACAGTTTGGCAACTGTGGCCATTGCTGCTATGAACATTGGGGTACAGGTGGCCCTTCTTTGTACTGCTTCTACTTCTTTGGGGTAATTACCCAGTAGTGCAATTGCAGGGTCATA
>JAQQSY010005241.1:0-11794 GCA_028646535.1 Procyon lotor | reverse complement strand
GGGTCCTGGGATTGAGCCCCACATGGGGCTCTCTGCTCAGCAGGGAGCCTGCTTCCCCCTCTCTCTCTCTGCTTGCCTCTGCCTACTTGTGATCTCTCTCTCTCTGTCAAATAAATAAATAAAATCTTAAAAAAAACCTCTTTCCCTCTGCCCCTCCCCTGTGCATGTGCTTGGTCGCTCTCTCTCAAATAAATAAATAAATATTTTTTTAAAAATCCCTTAAGTGGATAAATGATTCAATATTTCTATCTGAACTTTTGCAAATATTATTTTAGGGTAAAGTCAGATAAATAATAATAATAATAAAATAATTTAAAAAATAATAATAAAGAACTAATGATTGTATATGTAAAAATTACATTTAAAAATAATGGCAAAATTAAGCATAAGATGATGTATTTTAAATTTTGGTATTGTTAAAGGTAAAATACTTGCTTATTAATAACACCCAGAAGTATAAAGAAATTTTTACAGATGGGTGAGGAGTATCTGTCAACAGTAGCATAACCTTGCCATTAGTTGAAATGCAGCCAATAAAAATGTATTCTGTCTGGGAGGCTAAATGCCTGTCAGTTTATTCCTGTTCCCTAACTAAAGCTCTGTAAATGACTTTTTAGCACTTGTAATTTTGCATTAAATATGGCTAAGGGGGAATAAATCTTTGATGAACTTCCACATGTATCTCATTAAGAATTCGTAGAAGATTTTATTTGCCAAATAAAAAGCAAAATGCCATTTTCCAGAATTAAAGTGAAAATTATAGTAATAAAATGAAATTTCTTCAGTCACAATCATTAGTATGTAGATTGACACTAAATACTTAGCAAGTTACTTATTCTTCTACATACTTAAAATATTGTAGAAACATAAGAAATGAGAACTTAAGGAGTTTTCTCATTGCATTATACTTGTGAAAATATAGCCAAACATAACATATAACCTTTGGCTCATTGTATGACTATCTATAAATGAAAAGTATTTCTATACCAGAGAAGCCAAAAAGATTTAGTCTGGGCCCTGAAAAGTAAGTAATATCTGAGTAGGAGTAGTAGAGGAATGGGATTCTATGCATCAGGAATCTTAAAAAACAAACAAAAAACAAGGGCAGTTGGAATAACGACTCTACAATTGCTTCTATTCTACTGGAAGGGAGATAATGCTGAGAGAGAAAAACTCGTACGGTGAGGTAGAACCATCCATTACCTTGTAAGTAAAGAAGAGATTATACTTGATGCAAAAAGCCAAAGAAAACATTATATGACTTTCATTCCCTGACAAAAGGAAAATTAAGTATTTTCGGATGATTTGAAAAAAAAAAGTCCATGTAGAATTAATATATTAAGTGGGAGGTGCACACAAGAAGATTGATTATGCATTCTTGTTTCTTCTACATTTTGTATGAGAATATTGTTCTTAAAGTATTATATGCTGTACTTGCATTGCTTTATAAAGACAGATGCATATTATTACTTGTTACCACATTGAAGCTCTCCATATTTAATTTCCTATGTTACTGAATAAATGACCTATTTTATAAGTACTAATTTTTCTTTTATAACTCAAATTAATGCTCCCAAATTTATAAATCATAAAATTAATGGATTATAACTGAAAGATGTATTCATCCCTTCTTATATATAAAATATATGTATCTCATTTTTTGTGCTGCAAGCCAAACTCCCTCTGTAAGTTATTATTCTCCCTAGACCCAAACCCATCCTCTGCTCTGTAATGCTGTGGCTGGGACACTACAAACCATACTTCTGTTTGCCAGCTGGCTCTCTATTAGATTCTACCAAAAAAAAGGTGTTCAGAGAGAGACACAAAAAAACTGAAAGAAGAAAAAAAGATACACACTCCTTCCTGTTTCACTTTACACCCTCCTTTCCCTTCCTGCTCGTTATTGTTCTGTCGGCAACGCTCCTTCGTTCTGAAAGCGGCAGATAGTTTTCCACTGCTCACGGAATCAGACTCATGACACCCCCATGCCAGCATCCCTTCCTCAGAAGTGGGATTTCAGCCCCGAAGGGCCCCTCATTCATGCTTCTAATTTTTAGTAATTTCAAACTCTTTCCTCTGTTGCTAATCCCTCAGGTTGCGAGCTGCTTCTTGTAGTTGCTGACCTCTAGGACACATTAACACTCCCTTTTACTCCTTTCACCTTTCAATCTCTAATTAGCAATTGTTTCGGTTAAATTCTTTCTGTTAAAAAAAAACTGATGTGATGTTTAGCTCCTCGCTGGCTAATTGAGTCAGTAGTACCAGGAGTGGGAACTCAAAAGGGACACACTCAAAGATGAGGATTTGGAATCAGTTTGGTCTTGTCTTTAGTCAGAAACAGTACTGCACTCCTTAAAAATGAGAAATGGGATGCAATTAATCCACATCATGTAGTGATATCATGATTAATCACATTATCACCTGTCTTTTATGGTGATGAAGCTAATTTCCTTGGGGGACTAAGTGATTGCTTCACTCAATTTTTCTGCAGTCATGATGACCCTAAGGAGTGCACTTGAACACTTACAGAAAGAAAAAAAAAAAAACAACAAGCTCAGCTCTTTAAATTCTCAGCTCAAGTTAGTCAGATAACTGTAGAAATTCTATGACAATCCTAAAATAAGCCCTTATTCTTTGTAGCCACAGGCCTGGTCTTAATTAAAATCAGACACAAACTTTAATTGACCGGGTTGCAAAATTATTACAGAAGTTAAATTTGCAGCCTCATCAATTCTGTCTTGTAAAGGTTAGGACAAACTTAGAAGAGAGTGGGATCCTCATAATTGAACAGGGCTCATTGGATTGGATAAAGCTCAGAATCGTCAAGCCTGAGTCACCCTGACAGTGGAAGAGGAGACCAGCCTTCCCTTGCTTGAAGGCCTTGTAATAACCTCACCCGGCATTTTGCAAATAGATGCTTATTCTCAAGACCTTCTTATTGCCACTTAAAGTGAGAGTAATATCACAGCATGGTTCAGGAAGGGAGTACAAAGTCTGACAAGGGAAGACATAGCTTCTACACCAAAAACACTGTGAGAGTTTGTGCCTTTATATTGGCAGAAATCTAGGAGTGTGATTTAGATCTATTTCTAAGTAGGATAATTAAGTCCAAACCTAAAGTCTATAATTTATAATAAACCCTATAAATGACATATACCATTTATATATGCCAATAAATGGTATCAATGACATGTAAGTTCTCTCCTACATTATCTCATTTAATTCTCTCCAATCCCAATGAGATTGTCAGCTGCTACTCCCATTTTATAAAGAAAGTGACACACAAGCTTAGCTTATTGTCATAGGTTAAGTGGCTATTTAGTAATATAGTATGCATTCAGAACTACATCTATTTGATACATATCATTTTTATTCTCCCCTCAACCCTATCCTGAAATAAAGCTTTATGATTAAGCTCTATATCTCTCATTGATAAAGATTAGCATAAGTTATCACAATAATTTGGTTGATTAAATTTAGAATACTGGAAAAAAGTGTTGAATACCCTTTGTTGAATAGCATTTACATTTGAAAAAATATATATTGCTATTTGATTTAAGGAATTGTTTCATTTACTTTCATGAGAAATCAAGATAAGTTAATAACTTTTCCTAAGCCCAGAATTCCTTGTTCTTATATTTGAGATACACAGTTTACAGACTCTGTTTAAGGCAGATAAGACAAAGCCAATGTTTTCCAGCTTTTTGTTTCCTTATAAACTGTGCCCCATTATCTTTTACAGTTTTATTATTTTTCATTCACATTCAGTGCTTTTTTTCCTATCCTATCTCATGTTATAGTGAATTCTTCCCAAAATGCCATGTGCCATGTGACTGACTAGGTGACACCATCTGAAAACTTCATCTGTGGCCATTTCTAATGTCTTGCTGGGTATTAGGTAGAGTTAAGCAGACTCCTCAATGTAGAGGCATATGTAATATATCACCCGGTCACTATGCAGAAATATTGCTCCTATTTCCTCTTTTCTTCTAAAGCTACTCAGTATTTCAAAGACAAGAAAGCAGCAGAAAGATCTGATTGATCATGCACTCTAGAGTCTGGAAATATTGTGTTTAATCCCACTCTAACCACTTGCAGCTGTGTGGATTGGGGCCCATCACTGAAACCCTCTGGGGTTCAATTTCCTCATCTGTGCAAAAAGAACAACAGTGCTTGCCTCTTGAGTTACTGGGAAGACTTGATATGATTCAAGCAAAACCTCTAGTTAACACGGCACCTGGGATGTGTATGCACACCTGGGATATTCCTATTAATAGGAATTCCCTCCAGAACTAAATCTAGTATATAGTAGCAAAATTACTGTGTGTGTGTGTGTGTGTGTGTGTGTGAGAGAGAGAGAGAGAGAGAGAGAGAGAGAATCTGAAAGAAGGAAGAAGTAAAGGAAGGAAAGAGAAGAAAACTTGCATATATAGATAAAGACATTTTAGGATTAGAAGATTGACATGCTTTCTGTTAAAGCAAAATATTTAACTTTGGTTACAGAAAGTTATAACATCAAGTTTATGATGACCATTTAGATACAAATTTAAGACAAATGTTGTGTAATTGTGCTTCAAACCTCTTGGTACAAGTGAGAGAATTAGAAATCTGAAATTGAAAGCCACTTAACTTATTTTCAAGTTCGTTCTGCCCATATAATTAGAGCTAAATAAAACCTTCAAATCTTAAGAAATACATAGATGTCTCACATTAAATTCACGGAGAATTAAGTGTCAATTTCAGAAATACTGTATAATTAAATACTTACAGAAAATATTGCTGTCCTAGTGTGTTTAAAGGAAGGCACAGCCAACCCACATAGCAGAGGTTTGTCTAAGAGATACCATAAGAATTCATTTTTATCAGAAATATTTAAAGGTCATTTATTTTAAACCATAAAATGCAACTCCATCATCTCTTCACACATTTCCAGAGCTTTCTGGTTAAATTAAGGAACTCAATATGACTATGAGGTTATTGACGGAGGTTAGGAGTAGTCCTGGCACAGTTGCATTGGCCTCTTTCCTGGTGGCCCTCTCAGAGAGATGCCTTTTGCCTCCCACAGGCTTGTTGTCCAACCAACCACTGGGCATCTGGTACAGCAGATGGGCTCTGCCCCATACATGGAACAGTCACCAGCAAGTGTAATCAGTACTTCTACTTCTGCATGAATTTAGTTGTGTGTTCTACTTTCAGATCACTCATTACAGGACACATTTATTGATCCTCAGATATATGTGAGGTTGAAAAGATTACCAAATTGAATACGGACATAAATCCTTACCTCACAAGCTGTGCTCAATTTTATATCCAAATCTTGTTTCTGATGTGTCCCTGACCAGGCTTACTTCTGTTCTGGCATAGATTGGATTATTTTACTCATAGTGTCTTCATTTTGATACTGAGTTCTTTCTTCACGCTATATGCCCTTTTTAAGTTCTTTATTTTATCAGCTATCCTACTCTCCGTGCCTTGCTGCAACTTCTGAACTTCTTTCTTTCCCTGGGGTTACTATACGTACCAGGGACAGAGATTTCTTAATCATTCCAAACAAACAGAGGAGTTTTTTTCAACATAGGCGTACCCAAAGTTCACCCTAAGAGTATGTGATCTGATAAGCTCGGGTGGTACCTTGGTCTTTGTTTTCTGTCCAGTTCTGTTCAGATAACTGTTGCCGAAAGGACCAGTGGGTTATTAGAATACATCCTTTTCATGAACATGAAGAACAAAAGTTCCTTGTGTGATTCTGGTAGCAGAACTGAAGGATCAGAGGTGAGGCAGAGGAGAGGATACTATATGTAAGTGATAGCAAAACAAAGCGGTCCTAGTGCGCAGCTAGAAAATGCAATTGATAGAGATTGGCTAGGCACACGCAATATACATAAAATACGACTGGGCAAACAAAACATCCTTGTAGGCCAACAGTTTGTGATATGTGGACGTGCTCTCCCTATGCTCTAAAGGTAGAATCGCGGAGGTGTATAGTCAGCTCCTTCAGGTTCTGCCTCAGCCGCAGCCTGGGCAGAAGTTAGGCCCTTCCCAGAGTATCCTGCAGTGAATGAGTGAGGCCTCCATGCAGGGGTCCGCCCATCTCGCCAACGCCAGATGCAAGGATGACCGTTCTTGCTTCAGAGCTCCACACAAGTTGGCTAAGGCTTTGCCTTTGTGAAGCCGGTGTAGCACTTAAACATTTTTCTCCACACACTCCCACTCTCCCCACTTCCTTTCACAGCTGTTGGATCCTAATGAACACCTTTTAACTTCTGCTTTCAGAGGGCCTAACCTCGGACACGTGCAGCAAATAGGAGTATAATATGTGGACCAAAAAAATGAAAACGGGAAACTTCCGTTTTGTAATGTGAAACTCCAAGTTTCATTCAAACACCAGGATTGCTAGGAGAGAACTAGTTGGGATGTAAAGTAATTGTGCTTACGAGAGCTAAGAAGCAATCAACAATTATAATAATCCATAAACATCTGAACTAAAAATTTTATAAGCCAAGTTTCTGGAGCAAAAAGAGATAAACTGTTGTCTCGGTGGATTCCTCTTTTTCTGCATCAGTCACTTTGAAGCCAGCGTGTATTCCTCGGTCATGTGAGAGAAGAACCTCGGTCTAAGGTGAAATATTCACAGGACACCTGCATCTACATCCTTTATAATCTCCAACCTTCTGTTTCTGATAAAGAGGCGCTCCTCCTCTCCGAATTCCGTTCCCTTCCGCATTCGCTGGGACTCTGTTCCATCAGTTTGATATTTTCTCCTTTCTGTTCAACCTCTATCTCTTCATTTCTAAATATGTTCAAGGCTTTCCCATGAAAATTAAGTGGTCACGCGTACGCATTTAACACAACAAATAAGGTGCTTTTGTATTTTTACTATTTCCCCTTTCCAATCCGAACAGTCATTCAAAGCATGCATTGAAATAAACCAAACTGAAAACATTCGAAACACTAGATTTCAAAGATATGAATCAAGATTCTCAGATTATGATGACCATATTCTAAGGAATAAAACACTTCTAGTAAAATTCAAATGGTTTAGATACAATTAAAAAAGTTTCTAAACATTCTAATTGTTTTAGCTTGCACTTTATCTCCTCAGTTTTCTATTTTATGCTAGTGATTCATCTATTATTAGTACTATAGCATAGGTATGCATTTTACATATTTTCTCTATTCATAGAAGCACAGAATTGAAATATTGGTTACTATTGGCTAAAAGAACATTGGTTTTGTAGGAAGCCTTTCTGCAATCTTTTGTTTTTTTAAAGATTTTATTTATTTATTTGATAGAGATAGAGATCACAAGTAAGCAGAGAGGCAGGCGGAGAGAGAGAGGGGGAAGCAGGCTCCCCGCCGAGCAGAGAGCCCGATGCAGGGCACGATCCCAGGACCCTGAGATCATGACCTGAGCTGAAGGCAGAGGCTTTAACCCACTGAGCCACCCAGGTGCCCCAGCCTTTCTGCAATCTTTAAATGCATATAAAAGTCCATATTAAAATCTAAGCTATAAAGCTACTTACCTTTATTTCCAGTCTAAAATCATTTACACACTGGAAATTAACGAGGAGCATAATATTTAGCCTAAAAATTGCACTAAACACTTTCTTGTTATAAAAGTGAATATGGAAACATTACCATTAGGGATGAAGGATAGATAGAATCTATCTTTATTACTTCTTGCAAATGCTCATAAATCTGCAACTGTCTCAAAATAAAAAGTTTAAAAATTAATGATTTAAAAGTTATCAGTTTGAATTTTTTCTGAAATTTTGATTCTCAAAGGCAACCTTAATAACATTATCTGGTAGTGTTCAAGTTCAGAGTTGAAAGATAATATTAACTTCTATGCTAGTTGCTCATTAACAATTTCAAATAACATTTTTTTGAAGCTCTGGATTTATTTTAATAGATAAACACATGTATCGCAATAAAGCCATAACTTAATAGTGGTAACTATTCTAAAAATTGAAACTACAGGTGAAAAGTTTAAAAATCTTTCTCAGCAAGCCTAATCCATAATTCCAAAACTCTTCTCAGAAATAACCATTATTACCATGTATTTGCTTTATTCAGTTAGCATATTTTAAATACATTGCCAGGTCAGTACAAAAACTTTAAATCTATATTTTTGATAGTTACATAATATTCAATAGCTGCTTGAATTGAATGTGCCATAAATTACTGGACTGATTCTTTATTAATAGAATTGGATTGGTATCAAATATTTTATTACAATGAAAGATAAAATTAAGGTTTGCTATATGTCTCTGTCTAAATGTAAATATCTTTCTGTAGGAAATGAAATGGTTACATTTTTTATATTCACAGGTTTGAGGAGTCTCAAATTATTTTCAACTACATATTAATTGAATTTTATAAAAATATAGTTTTCCCTACAATGTCTAATACATTAACATTTTAAAAATTATAGTTTGGTGGGCAAACCATTAGATTTTTTAGTTTTCTAGTTTTTATTTCATTTTGCTAATTATCAATGACATTTGGTATTATTCACAAGTGCAGGGCCTTTTGCATTTTCTCTTTTGTGAATTGTTATGCAGTTCCTTAACTTAATATTCTATTGACTTGTTTGTGGTAGTTCTTTTTTATTGTGTATATTAATCATTTTATATCTATATGTTTGAAATGTTTTCTTTTCCTTTGCCCCTATACTTTTTCGAAATATCCAGAGATAATCTGAAAATTTTCAAAATAAGCCTTCTGGATTTTATTTTTCATTGTTTTGAAAAAGCAATATAAATCATAATGATTTATTTTGTTTATATTTTTTCTAATATAATTTTTGTTAGAATAACTATGTAATTTTTTTCCTTAGAAATTTCATGTATAAGGATTTTTTTTCCTGTGAAGCAAAATTATAATTTTATTTTTATTTTCCAGTTGATGAGCAAATTGGCTCAGTATCAGTTTGTGGATAGTGAATTAACTTTCAACAATTTGAAATATCAAATATATACTGTACTAAGGTGTGCCAAGTCATAGGCCTATGTCTACTTGGCTATGATTCACTAAAAAAAAAGTCTTCTGGTCACTATACATTTAAAAACATGTTTTGGGGGCACCTGGGTGGCACAGTCGGTTAGGCATCTGCCTTCAGCTCAGGTCATGATCCCAGAGTCCTGGGATCAGGTCCCATTTTGGGTTCCCTGCTCAGTGGGGTCTGTATCTCACTCTCCTTCTGTCCCTGTTCCTGCTCATGTGCATTCTCACTCTCTCTCAAATAAACAAATAAAATCTTAAAAAAAAAAAAAACCCAAAAAATAAAAAATAAAAACGTGTTTTTTATCTTATAAGGAATGAAAACCCTCATTATACTTGATGAATTTGCTGGGTAGAAAGTAAGATAGTAGCAAGTTTACCTATTTTTAAACAATATTAAATATTTTCCCATTGTAATAAGGAGATTTTTACAACTTTACAAGATTGTAAAAAGTTTGTAAAGGATTACTTTACAAGTAAGTAATCCATGATATTTCTTTTTAATGATACCTTTAATGGAACTATTGATATTTCATCCTTAAGAATTGTTTGGTGGGCTTGAACAGTGGGCCCATGAACCATTCATGGATAAACTCAGCCTCTCTAGTAATCAGGCAATTCAAAGCAAGAAAACACAATTTCATATTTATTGACATTTAATGATGTCTGATAGGGAAATGAATACTAAATATTTGTTAGGTTGCCGAGAAATAGAAAATTTTATACATAAATTTGGGAAGTGTTCATTATTCTAACTATTTTGGAAAACAATTTGGCAATATCTAGAAGAGTGAAGAAGGGTATTCTTATGCTTATTCTATATTGGACAAAAGAATTGTGTAAATAGGGGTACCTGGGTGGCTCGTTGGTTAAGAGTCTGCCTTCAGCTCAGGTCTCGATCTCAGGGTCCTAGTCTGACCCCAGGCTCTCAGGGAGTCTGCTTCCTCCTCTCTCTTTGCCCTTCCCCCACTGCACCCCCTAATCCCCCCGCTCATGCTCATGCTCAGGCTCCTGCACTCTCTCGCTCTCAAATACATAAATAAAATCTTTAAAAAAAAAGAATTGTGTAAATATATATGGCTACTCATTACATCATGTTTGTAAAACCAGTAATTACTCATCAATATCATCAATGCTAAATGACATATAAATAATAGGTAGTAAATGGGTGAAACAATGTTTTATATCTACAGAAGTGTAATGTGCTATATTTACAGGAGGAAGTGTAATGTACTATACAGCCATTAGAAGTCATGTATTATCATGGATGCTTTTCCAAAATATGAGTGAAGAACACTGTTAAAGAATTACCATAAGATGACTTTTATATTAACTTTAAAAATAATAACACGGGTCCTTAATAATGTTCATGTTAAATACAATATTGGAAGGTAAAAATTTTGGATACTAGCTTTCTCTAAAGAAAGCTGATCTCAAAGGATGGGAAATGAGCTCATGGATGGGATAAGGGGCTTAAACCGAAAATTTTCATTGTTAAAAATTTTGATCTAAAAGAAATATCTTAAGATTTGTTAATCCTGAATGCTGGACACACAGATCTTTTCTCTAACTATTGATGATGGAAGTGTTTCATTGTTTTTGTTTTGTTTTGTTGGCTTACTTGTTTTTAGAAAATTATCTATGGAGAAGACATGACTTTTCATTTTGAAATTTTATTTTATTTAACAAAATATTGTTGTAAGATATATAGGAAAAGATACAGTGCACTATGTTGAGGTATCATTAGACCAACAGAACACAGTATAATTTTTAACTGCAGAAATTAATTAATTAAAGCAGCAGTCACTAGATTGCAAACCTCAATGTATGACAATATAGTAAAAATCTCTGATTTAAGCAATGTTATTGGCATAAGGGAAAGGGCATATGAGATGGAGGCAGAAGTACACCTAGCAGTGATATAATCAACTTACTTTTTTTTTCACATGAGCAAACTAAGGTGAGGTCTAGTCACATGCCACCCCAAGGTCATTTTATCTTCTACCCTGGGCTGTGCCAAAGCATCATCCTATGTCCAATTTCCTCGTGCATTCTCAAGACTTTTCAAAATTAGCTTCAGATATTCCCTTATTAACAGAATTGATTCTGTCTGCACTTTTTTTTTTTTAGCATTTAACAAATATACTTACCTACATAGAAATTTAATAATAATAATTTATTTGATTTTTGTCTGATTACTTTGTGGCTAATTTCTTATATGTATGGTTTTTTATTTAAAATAATAATTTTGTATCATAGAAAAGCCATTAAAAAGTTCAAAATGGGAGAGGAGGCAAGATGGAGGTGTAGGAGGCACAGAGAGCCCTGGGAACCAGAAGTCCACCTAAAGAGGAAGAAAATCACTCTAAAAGCTGGCAAATGCAACAGCAGAGAGAAGAGAATAAGAACAGCAATTCTAGGAGCAGAAAATCGACCACTTCCAGGAGGTAGGACGTGTGGAAAAAGTGAATTTAAAGTGACAGGAAGAGAGACCCCGGGGGGAGGGGCCGGCTCCCAGCAGCTGCAGAGCCACGGAGCACAAAATCCGGAACTTCTAGTCCGCTCCGCTGAGGGACATCGCTCCGCAGGCTAACTGGGGGTTCAGCCCTCGTGGGAACAGTGTGGTTTCGGGACCTGTGGGGTCATCGAGGGACCAGGGGAGCCCGAGTGAGGCAGAGCTCCCAGGTATTGGGGCGGAGAAGCCGGCAGCAGAGAAGGAGCCGCGCAACGCCGCATAGGCCTACCTTGGACTATAGGAACTGAGACATATAGTTCATATAGGGCTGCCAAA
>JAQQSY010005240.1:0-11795 GCA_028646535.1 Procyon lotor | reverse complement strand
CCCCCCCATCCCCCACTTGGCAGCATCCTTGTGGGTCCAGCTGGCCACCTGGGGCCTCCGAGTGCAGGCAGGGCTGGAGCATGGAGGCTGCCACTTGGGCTGAGGGCCACAGCCCCCACGGCCCCCACGGTGGCCTGCCCTCCAGGGCTCTCGGTGCATCTGCCGAGCTGAGGGACCTGGGGGAGGGCGGGGCGGGGCCAGAACCCTTGCCTACCCCCCGACCTTGCTGTGTCCTTGGGGCTCTGGGTGAGGCAGGAGGCCTGCGCTAGGGGCTTCTAGTCCTTGGGAGTGTGCTAGGCTGGCCCCCTAGAGCCAGGCCCCCCGGGAGCCAGGGAGGAAGTGGGCTCTGTGGGGCTAGCCGCCTTGGGAGGGAGGGTCTGGGCACTCACCTGTGGGGGGGGAAGCCTAGTGGTGTAGGGACACAGGGACCGAGGGCCGGGGCACCACCTCACGGGCCAGGGGTCACCCGCAGCCGGGCCGTGGAGCACACCTGTGCAGTCCTGTGGGCCCCACGCAGGGGCTCAGGAGGGAGGCCTGGGGGTCTGGCGGAGGCGCTGTCTGACGGGTTCACGGGTTCCTATGCTGTCTTCCTGGCAGGTCTGGACTTCTGGATTGGCTAGTTCTGCTGCTGTCTCCAGGGGCTGGTCCCCAGGCCTGTGTCTCCTTAGGTGGCGAGAGAGGGATGCAGGGGCTGCCCAGACGCCCAGGGCCTCTGGCAGAGGGGGTGTAGGGTGGGCAGTGGTGGTGTGCTCCAGGCCAGGACCCCTGTCCTCGTGGCTGGGGGAGGTGGCCTGGGCTGGCAGAGCCTCGGCCAAGGGAATGTGACCCTGTGAGCCTGTCCCTGCACCACGAGCCCTGCGGCAGAGCGGTGTGCTGGGGACTGCTCTGTGTCTGGCAGCCGACTGTGGGAGGGGGCCTGGTGACCGGCCTGGGGAGGGGTCCTGGGAGGGTTGGGGGCCGGGGACAGCTTGGCAGTGTGCAGCAGGCACATGTGCGCATGCGTGTGTGTGCTTGGGGTGTGCTTAGGATGCGTGTGAGCCCTGTGCACACGGACACATAGCTAGAGGGTCTGAGATTCATCCTGCATGTGCGTGACCAGCCTGGGGAGAGGCCATGCCCTGTGTGGCTGGCCAGGAGTGGGGGGAAGGCCTGTCTCTGAACACCCCCCAGTGCTGCCGTCCTCCGTGGGCTCTGCCTGCCCCCACTTGTCCTTGGGAGTGAGCAGCATGTCCCAGATGACCTGAGGTTCCCAGCCCTCCCCCTGGCTGACCCAGGGACGAGGGGCACTGGTCTGTTGGTGCTGCAGAGGGCTGGACAGGAAAGGAGGGGCCCAGGTGGCAGCAGTGGGGTGGGAGGGCCTGGCCCTGGCATCTCAGCGAGTCCCTGTGGCCTGTTCCAGTGCTGGGACAGCTGGCTGAGTCCCGTCAGGGTGGGCTCTCTGGGACACGCACACTCAAGGTGTGGGGGCGTCGGCTGGGCCTTGTGGGCCCCCAGGCCCAGGTGTCTGGTGTCCGCATTGCCCTGGGGGTGGGGAGGTGGAGGAGGGCGGGGTTCCCGCTGGGGCTTCCTCTGCTTCCTGGGCCTCACCTAGCCAGGAAGGCCAGCTGAGGGCAATCTGTGTGTCCCCAGTCCCGCAGCGTGGACAAGCAGCATGCTGTCATCAACTACGACCAGGACAGGGACGAGCACTGGGTGAAGGACCTGGGAAGCCTGAACGGGGTGAGTGCAAGGGGCAATCTGTACTGGCCCCGCCCCCTTGGTGTTGCCCGCTCCCGCGTGACCTGTCTGCTGACCCCGCCCCTTCATGCACAGGGGGTGGGGGGCGTACCGGCCCCACCTCTTTCATGACCCTCCTCCGTGCTTGCCCTGCCCTTTCGTGCACCCCCTGCTGGCTCCGCCCCTTTCACGACCCTCCGTCTGTCCTGGCCCCGCCCCTTCGTGACTCCGCCCCTGTGCTGGCCTCGCCCATTCATGATCTCTCCGTCTGCTGGTTCTGCCCTTCTTCATGACCTATTTCTGTCTCTCTGTCTCTATGTCTGTCTCTCTCCGCTGGCCCCGCCTCCTTTGTGATGGTCACGCCCCTCGTCATGACCCCCCGCCCCCATAGTAGCCCCGCCTGTCTTCCCCACCCCAGCTCCTGCCCCCATGGCGGCCCATTCTCCTGCCTTGACCCCACCCTTCTTAGTGATCTCCCTTCCAACTGGCCCCGCTGCTCATCCCTAGCCGACTCCAGCCCTGCCCACCTGCTGTGGTCCCTTCCTGCAGGCTGAGAAATGGGGCCGCTGCTGGGACACCCTGTCCTGGGGGGGTGTGACCCCCTTTGTGAGTGGGGAGGGGTCAGGTGAGGGGTCCCCGCAGGGTCCGGTGTCCGGCTGTGTGGTTTCCCTCTGTGTTGGATGGACAGGCGCCTGCCCGAGGAGGGCCTTCCGCCCTGTGCCTCCTACTCGGGAGGGCTGCCCTCTCCGTGGTGAGCTGGGGGTCCCCACAGCAGCTTCAGGCTGCCAGGCGCTGGGCACCACCTCCTACACAGGGTTCCTGGGGGCGATCTCAGGCTATGGGGGTCTGTCCCCGAGCCCCTCCTCTGGTGGCCATCTCGTCAGCCAGAGTGGCCCTACCTGAGTAGGGCTGCGAGGGGAGTGAGCATCACCTCCACCCCCACGGGCTGCAGGGGGGCACTGGCCCCCAGACCGCCAGGGCTCAGAGAGGGTCCTTGGGGCTGTGGGCCGGGGGTGTGCTCCTCGGAGGCCTGTGTGATGTCCACGTATTGGGGCCAAGTCCTGCCTGCCTGTGGAGCACCCAGCCATGGGCACAGGCCGACCGGCTGCCCCTCGCCGGGTCCAGCCTCTGCTCTTGGCTCCGAGCTCCCGGACTCCTGTGTCACCCACAGCGGGTCCAGCCCCACCTCGCTGGGCTTCCAGCCCCGTGTGCTGCCCCCCCCACTGGCTCATCTCCGCAAGATGCAGCCCTGGCCTGGGAGCCCTCCCTGTGGGCCCGCTCTCCCTCTCAGCCCGAGACCCCCTCTGTGCTGTGATAGTCCCCCCCGGTTCTCGTGCCTTCCAGCAGACTGCAGCACAGTTCCCTCTGTCGCCTGGCTGGCCCCCAAGGCCCTGGGAGCCTGTGGGGCACTCTCCCCATCTGGCCAGAGTGCGGTGTCCAGTGGCCAGCCCATGAGGGCCCCTGGTGGGGCGAGGAGGGTTTCTGGGGAGCAGGTAGCCTCACTCGGCCCCACCAGCCTTGCACTGGGGCCACCCCGCGGGCGTGCCTTGGCCACCTCGGGGTCCCGGTGCTGGGCGAGGCCGGTCCTTCAGCGGTCACCTGTCTCGTGGTCCCTGCAGGGGTGAGGCCGGGTGCACGTATGTCGGAGGGACAGGGCCAGGCCCAGAGCAGCACGGGCGGAGGGGACCCCCGAGTCGTCGCCCTGCCTGCTGCTGGCCTGGCCCTGCCACCTGTTTCCTCCGCAGACATTCGTGAACGACGTGCGCATCCCCGACCAGAAGTACGTCCCGCTGAAGCTCCATGACGTCATCCGATTCGGCTACGATATCCTTTCCTGGCTGCGTTCCTGCCTTCTGGCCTCCGTCGCCCTGTCGTCCTGGCACAGCTAGGGCCCTCGGGCTGGAGACAGTCGCCAGCGCAACCCCGGCCCCCTGACAGACACCCCGGTCACGGGCACCTGCTTCCTGCCTCCTGGTCTGAGCTCACGTAGGGCCCCAGGAGCAAAGGAGCCCTCCCTGGGACCCAGGGTCCCCGGTGACTGGGGGGTGCCCAGGTGTGACGTTCTGTGCTCAGAGCATGCACGAGTGGGGGCCGTCCGCCGCGAGCAGCCTGGTCGCCCTGGGGACCCACGGCCGTGGTGGGAGCACGTCCTCTGCTCTCCTCTGCCCACCTCGGCCGGTGCTCTTGTTGGCACCGCCACTAGCGTGTGTGGACCCAGCCAGCGTCCGAGGCCCTCCCGACCCCTAGGTCCCTGGGAGCCCGGCGCTGAGGGGTGGTTTGGGGTGGGAGCTGGGAGCCTGCTGCGGCTCCTCCGTGTCCCCTGTCCGCCCCGCCCTTGGCTGAGGGGTCACAGGGCACGTGCCCGGCCCCAGCGTGGGTGTGAGCTGTGACCTGCTGCGGCCCCTGTCCCGCTTCTCTGCCACACCGGCCTGGGGCACAAGCGGGTCTCCCCGTGCCTGTCCACTCCATCCGACCGCCCTGGACCTGTGTGCTCGCCCCGCTGTGGGGAGTCCCAACCGTGCAGCCCACGCCCTTGTCCCGCGGCATCCTGGCCCCTCTGCTCTGGGTTCGCCTTAACACTCGGCCACATTCCAACATGTACGTGCTGGAGCGCGTGCAGCACCGGGTCCCCGAGGAGGCGCTCAGGGTGAGTGCCGACGCTCAGCCAGGGGCCCCGCCACGAGGCCCCTGCGGCCCAGCTCCCCGCACCCCTCCTCGCTCCCACACCTCTTGGCTCCCGTGGCCTGGCTGTGGTGCACGAGTCAGCCCGCCCGGCCTGTCCTGCAGGACGGCCCAGTCTGGCTGCCGGAAGAGCCATTGCCCCAGGCTGATGCCTGCAGGTGGGGGGGGTGGAGAGGGGGTCACCATACCCGCAGGGGGGAGGGGAGGCCCAGAGGCATCCTGGGTGCCGAGGAGGACCCGGGTCAGGCTGTCAGCTGGTAGGCACGACAGGCAGGAGGGACCAGGTTGGCGGCCACGGCAGGTGGGACATCTCCTCTCCCTTTGCCCGATGGTGTGGGAGTCAAAGAGTATCGACTTGGGGGGCCTCGCCAGGAGCTTTCCCCGGGAGCCCCTTGTGGGGGAGACTAGCCTCAGCTCTGTCTCTCCAGGGAACTGTGGGGGCCTGGGTCTGACATCTGCGGAGCTCAGCCAGGTGGGCCCCTGCGGGCACGGGGTGCTCAGCTAGACCGTTGCCCCCCACCCCCCAGGGCCCCTGAGCAGCTGGCCCCGTGGCCCGGGCCCATCCTGCCCTCCCCTAGCGGGTCCTGAGTCAGGGGTAGCGTGTCCCCTCTGATGCCTGCAGCCCACCCCTGCCACCCCCGCCCCGAGCAAACCGTAGCTCCTTCCTGGGAGCTTTGTGGTCCCGAGGAGCCCCCCTCCAGCTGGGGCGGGGACCCCCAGCTTCAAGCCTCAGGACACCCCCTCCCTGGGGTTTGTGAAGGAGGCCTCGCGGTGCATGGGCTGGTCCCAGCAGGAGGAGGGCTGCCCTGGGGTCCCCCGGAGCGGCCTGCCCTCACCGCCACCCACCGCCCGCAGCACGAGAAGTACAGCCGTCAGCTGCAGGTGAGCGGCAAGGGCCTGGCCCCCAGGAAGGGCGAGGCGCCGCCCCAGCACGCCCCCTACTGTGAGCCCGTTGCTCTCAGGCCAGAGAGGGGGGACCGGCGGCCCGGAGCAGGTAAGGGCAGCGTCGCAGTGGGGCCCGGGAGGGATGTGCACACGGGCCTGCCCCGTCACGGCCCCCCACGGCGCGCTCTGATCTGCCTGCTCTGGGCCACACTCCCCTCCCAGCAAGCCTTTCGCCGTGTCTGTCAGCCTCCTGGGCTCATGCCACCCCGCAGCCATGGCACCGAGCTGCTGTCCTTGGGCTCAGCCATGCACGCACCCCACACCTGCACAACCCAGGCACTGTGTGGTCTGGTCCACCTGGTGGGGCCCCGGCTTCAGGGTCGCCATTCTGTGGCCCGAGCCACTTGCAGACCTCGGAGAGAGATGTGCCCTGGCCATGGACCCTGCTGTCCCCCTGCCCTTCTGGCGGGCAGGCTCGGGGGGCCGAGGGCTGGGGGAGGGCTGGAAGGGTTGTCTGCCCCAGGGCGGGGGCGCTGAGGACCATGCTGCCCCAGGGGAGCCTCCTGCATGGGGAGGCCTGGGTCGCGCCGAGGGCAGCGAGCATCACCGGCCCTGGATGCAGAGATGGGACTTGGAGTGACAAAGCTGGAGCACTCCTGGCAGGGTCCGGCGCTGAGGAGGGAGGTCACCCCGGGGCCCTTCTGGAACCCAGTGCCCCCAGCCCTCGTCTGCACTGGGGCTCAAGGCCCCAGGCTCGAGCTCCCCCTCCTTGTGCAGAGGCAGCGGCCTACCGCACGCCCCTGTACGGGCAGCCCTCCTGGTGGGGAGAGGATGACGGCAGCCCCCCTGAGGACCGGCGCCAGGAGGAGCCCTACGCGGGTAGGTCCCAGAGACCTTCTGGAGGGGGCCGGGCTGGCTGCGCCTGGGCCGGGGGATGCTGCGGGCAGAGGGGTGGGCCGAGGCCCCCGCCCTGCAGCCCCCGAGAACGTGTCTTCTCCCCCCACCCAGAGCGGCCCAAGGAGCTGGCGCAGCAGGATGGGGAGCTCCCCGGGACGATGCCCGGCTTCCGGGCCGCGGCGGAGCCTCCGGGCTTTCCGTTCAGGCGGGAGCCCAGTTACTTTGAGATCCCCACGAAGGAGGCCCCGCCGCAGCCCCCGCCAGCCCCGCGTCCCCCCGAGGCGCAGGAGGCACCCACCCAGGACGCGGAGCCTGGCGGGGGTGGGGCGGCCCCCGTGAGCCACGCCTCCTTCACCATCGAGTTTGACGACTGCAGCCCCGGCAAGGTGAAGATCAAGGACCACGTCACCAAGTTTTCCCTGCGGCAGAGGCGGCCCCCGGGCAAGGAGGCCACGCCCGTGGAGGCCCTGTCGGCCGAGACCAAGGTGGCTGACTGGCTGGTGCAGAACGACCCAAGCCTGCTGTGCCGGGCAGGCCCCGGCGACGACCGGCACAGCACCAAGAGCGACCTGCCCGTCCACACCCGCACCCTGAAGGGTGAGCGCCCGGCGGGCTGGGACCCCAGCGCCCATGGGGCCGTTTCCCTCTTGCACTAGATTGCTGGAGCCCCGCCTCCCCAGGTTGGGCCGTGGGCGAGCTCCCATGCCCCCCTCAGCCGCGGGTGTGGGATCCGGTGAGGTGGGCCACCCGGGGCGGCTTGGGCGGGAGACGAGGCCCCCACAACCAGGACCGCCGCGTCCTTTCCCTCGGTCTGATGCGTTGGGGTCCCCCCGCGCTAGGCCACAAGCACGAGGACGGCACGCAGAGCGACTCGGAGGACCCCACGGCCAAGGTGGCGGCTGCGGCGGCCGGGGCCCCCGCGGAGGGCGGCGGGGGACAGGTGCGGCTGCAGAGGCAGATGAAGCGGGACCCCCAGGAGCTGCTGCACAGCCGGCAGGCCTTCGTCATCGAGTTCTTCGACCAGGACGCGCCCCGCAAGAAGCGCTCCCAGTCCTTTACACACACCCCTCCCGGGGACCCCAAGGCCGACAAGCGCCGAGGCCCCGGGCCAGCGGACAGAGACCGCTCAGGTGCCCCTGCCTCGGCGCGGGGGACGGGTGGCGGCTCGGGGCCGCAGCGGGCCAGCTCGCTCAAGCGGGAGAAGACGGAGGAGCGCCTGGGGGGACCCTCACCCGCCTCCCGGGGCTCCGCGCGACCCTTCGGCAGCGTGGGGCGCCGCTCTCGTCTGGCCCAGGACTTCATGGCCCAGTGCCTGCGGGAGGGCTCCCCGGCCGCCCGGCCCGGCCCTGACAGGGCAGCCTCGGCATCCCCGGCCCCCGAGACGCCCCGAGGGGCCAGCCCTGTGGCCCCTGGGACCCCACCACCGCCCCCTGCCGACCCTCAGCTGACCAAGGCTCGCAAACAGGATGAGGACGACAGCCTGAGTGACGCGGGGACCTACACCATCGAGACAGAGGGGCAGGACCCAGAGGTGGAGGAGGCCCGCCAGATGATTGACCAGGTCTGCGGGGCAGGGGGCAGGCGGTTGAGGGCCGGGCTGGCCGGCCGGGCTGTCTCTGACCCGAGGGCCGGCCCTCCCTCCTCGGCAGGTCTTTGGGGTGCTGGAGTCCCCTGAGCTCTCCAGGGCGTCCTCGGCCGCCTTCCGTCCGGTCATCAGAGGGGATAGAGATGAGGCCGGCGACGGGGTTGCCCAGAGAATGGCCCTCCTGCAGGAGTTTGCCTCTCGGTCGGTGGGGATAGCCCCCCAGGGGGAGCTGCAGGTACCTGGGAGGCACATCACCCTGGGGAGGGGCTGGGCCACACCATCGGGTCCCACGTGAGCTCAGAGGTTAGGGTCCCACCTGCACGGGATTCCAGGCCTCCTCCGGGTCTGGGGCGAACCTCCTCTGAGTGGTATGCCCACCTGGGAGGTGGCCTGGGGCCCCCGTATGAGGCTCGAGAGCAGGCCCGGAGGCCCCAAGTCAGGCTGGGGCCCTGGGTGCCCATGGGAAGGGCTGGGCTGAGCCACAGCTGCTGACCTCGGGGCCACTGAACTGGGCTCGGGATGGGCAGTTACATGGGGGTCTGTAAGCTTGGGGGTGCACAGGTGGTTCCCTGGGCATTCCTGTGGGGGGAGGTGCCACAGGTCCGGAGACGGCGAGTTCACGGCCAGGTGTCAGGGTGAGGGTCCCCGTGGGGCTCCTTTCTCTGTGCCACAGGCACATGCTTGTCCTTTGCTCCGCAGGGTCTCACGGTGCCGGGCTCCCCCGGGGGTCAGAAGTGGGTGTCCCGCTGGGCCAGCCTGGCCGACAGCTACTCGGACCCCGGCCCAGCAGGTGAGTGGTCCGGCCTCAGCAGCGGGCGGGGGCTGGCCCTGGCTCCCTGCTGGACGCGCAGGCCTGAGCGTGTGCCAGCCGAGTCCGGGGCAGGCTCGGGCTCCTGCGTGCACTGAGGTCCTGCAGACCGTGGCCACTCCAACCAGACCGCCCGTGTCTTTGCAGAGGAGAGCGCCGGGCGCAGAGCCGGGGAGCTTGAGGGGGTCCTGCCTGTGCGCCAGCGACGGCGACTCCCGCAGCTGCCCAGCGACCGCGCAGACAGCCCCGGGGGTCTGGAGGCCACCAGGAGGAGCGGCCCTGGGCCTCCGGAGCCGGGCTTAGGCCAGGAGGACTTGGAGCCTGACAGCCTCAGTGACGCCAGTGGGTCAGACGGCGGGCGGGGCTCTGAGCTGGGTGGGGGCCCACAGGAGGAGAGACGCGGGAGCCCCCAGGAGGGACCAGCGTGGACTAAGGGCCGGCGATCGCCAAGGGCCCCCGGAGAACCGGCCCCCACCTCTTTTTTCATTGGGGATCAGAACGCGGAGACAGTCTTCCCCAGGAAACCCCCTGTGGCTGCAGGGGTGGCGGAGGGCCCAGGCCGCGTGGCCCAGCCCAGCCCCGCGGTGAGGGACAGCGTCTGCGTCAGCGGCGGGAGGGTGCTTCTCCAGCGGCACACCGAGCGGTCCGCGGAGCCCGAGAGCCCTGCCCCCACCTTGGTGCGGCAGGAGAGCTTCAGCAAGGAGCCGGCTGGTGGCCCCCCTGTGCCCGGCCGCCTTCCACACGTCTCCAGCCACCCCCTCCTGCGGGACCTGGCTGCCGCCCGGGCCTCCCGCATGGACCTCCACCCCCAGGACACGCACCTGATCCTGAAGGAGACGGAGACGGCCCTGGCAGCGCTGGAGGCCCGGCTGCTCTCCAAGTCCGCGGAAGAGGCAGAGGCCCCGAGGGGCGATGTCCCCGGGCCACCGGAGGACTCTCTGTCCGGGGACTCTGACGTGGACACGGCGAGCACGGTCAGCCTGCTCAGTGGCAAGAATGGGCCCAGCCCGACCAGCCCCCAGCCCGCGGGACCGCAGAGGGAGAAGCCGCTGTCCTCATCGGCCGCGCAGGATCCCGGGGGCGTCTCCTTGAGCTGCGCCCGACAGCGGCTCTCAGACAAGCAGCGCCGTGCCGTGGGCCCCATGGACGCAGGCCGGGCAGAGCCAGGGAGGTGCCTGGCCATGAGGCACGGCACGGAGCCTGGGGTGTCCTCAGACTGGCCCGACGAAGATCGAGGCTCCAGCCTGGCCCCCCTAGCCGGCACAGACACAGTCACCTCTGACCACGAGAGCCCCGTGGCCACCGGGGCAGGGCGGCCAGGACCTCGCCGGAAGCCGGCCCCCCCAGTGCCGTCCCCGGCCCCCCGGGAAGAGCAGGGCCGTGGCCCTGCCCAGAAGGCGCAGCAGGCGCTGACACGCTCCAACAGCCTGTCCACGCCCCGGCCCACGAGGGCCTCCCGGCTTCGGCGGGCCCGGCTGGGGGAGGCCTCGGACACGGAGGCCGCCGATGGCGAACGGGGGCCCCCGGCCAACCCTGAGCCGGTGGGGCGGCCGGCCCCCGAGCAGGCCAAGAAGCTGTCACGCCTGGACATCCTGGCCATGCCCCGGAAGCGGGCAGGCTCCTTCACGGGGCCCAGCGACTCCGAGGTGGCCCCCACCCGCGCCGGCTTCTCGGGCCGCAGCGTCGAGTTGTACTGCACCAGCCGCAAACCCGTCATGGCCGAGGCTCGCGCCGCCGCTGCCAGGAAGGCCTCCAATACGGCCACGGCCCCCCGCCAGCCCTTCAGCAGGGCCCGCCCGGGCAGTGCCCGATACTCCTCACCCAGTGAGTCCGGGAGTAGGCGGGGGGCCCTGTGAGCCGGGGCGGGGGTCTGCACCGTCCTGGGTCAGCCTCACGCAGGGCTCGGGGCCCCTCTGGTTCTGGCCTAGAGGAGCCCCGGTCCCCGGCAGGCCCGGCTCCCCAGGTGCACCCGAGTGCCCTGAGCAAGTGCATCTCTGCAGGCTCTGGCGAGCCCGAGGAGGGGCTCCTGTGGGCTCCCCGCCCTGCCCTGGCACGTCCCCTGGGGGTGCCGGGGGGGGTGTGGCCGTCTCCCACACTCCCGGGTTCTGTGTGGCCTGCAGTCTGCGCCCATGCGTGGTGTGGTGGGCAGTGCGGGGCCACGGGTGCTTGTCCCCCACCAGGGTGGCTGGAGGCTGCTGGGCACACAGCCGGGCTTGCCCTGCCGAGGACCCACGGCTGCGGAGACGCGGCCCCTCCCCACCTCTGGGTGCACTGGGGTGACTGGCTCGCTGGAGGAAGGGGTGGGGCGGGTCGGTGGTGGAGGGCTGAGGACCTCTGCTCTTGTCTTTGGCTGCGTGTGTTGGCTGCCGCCGCAGGGAGGCCTCAGAGCAGGGTGGGTGAGGAGTGGGTCCCAGAAGGCCAGGCAGGCAAGGGAGGGGGCTGCCAAGCTCAGCCACCCTCTGCGGACCCACCGGGCCTGGGCTGATCCACGTGGCGAGGCCTACCCTGACCGGGGCTATCTGTGGGTTCCCTTCCCTGCCGCCAAAGCTGCCGGTTCCCATCTGGGGGGCACAGACCCTCCCCGCGGGACGCGGCCTTTGCCCACAGGGGGACCAGCCACAGGCCTGTGGGCACGTCAGGCCGCCCGTTCCTGCCTGTCCGTCCTGTCCTCGTCTCTCCCCGTTCCTCCTCCGGGCTGGGGGCAGGAGGGCGGTGGCGTGGCTTGTCCCGCAGCGCGGGGTCCTCGTCTGGAAGGCCCCGGGCCGCCGCAGGGTGCTGAGCGCAGCTCTCTCGTGTTCTTGCTTCTGGAAATGCCTGGCGCCCCCGAGGCACGCGTCGCCGGCAGCAGGGCTCAGACTGCACGTCCACGTCTGAGGAGGAGTACGGCTCCCAGCACGGCTCCCCCAAGCACGCGCGCTCCCACGCCTCAGCCTCCACGCAGACCCCGCGGGCTGGTGGCTCCGGCCGCACGCGCCCCCGGGCCCCTGGTCTCCGGGACACGGACGACGAGGAAGACCCTGACCCCTACGGTTTCATCGTGCAGACGGCAGAGATCGCTGAGATTGCCAGGTGAGCGGTGCCAACCCCTCGGGAGCCGCCCCCCGAGGGCACACCCAGGGCAGGGGCTGCGCTGGCGGCCTTTCTCCCCTGGGGAGCTAAGCGAACGCTGCTCGGGGAAGGGGTGGGGCGGGGGGATGCTTGCAGGTCTGCCCAGGAGGGGAC
>JAQQSY010005239.1:0-11796 GCA_028646535.1 Procyon lotor | reverse complement strand
TAAAAACTAACATCTTTTTTTTAAGATTTTATTTATTTGTTTGAGAAAGAGAGTGAGTGAGCAAGAAAGAGAGTAAGAGAGAGAGAGAACACAAGCTAGGGTGAGGGGCAGAAGCAAAGGGAGAAGCAAACTCCCTACTGAGTGGGGAGCCTGATGTGGGACTTGATCCCAGGACCTTGGGATCATGACATGAGCTGAAGGCAGACACTTAACTGACTAAGCCACCCAGGCATACCTAAAAACTAAGATCGTATCTTTGTTTAGCATTTTCATGTTACAAATGTCTTTCATAAACTGCATATCATACTTAGAAATGCAATAATCCTATGTGATAAGTAGGGCAGAAAGTATTAGTCCCAATTTACAGAAGGAGAAATTGAGGCTCAATGATTTTTCTGATATTACATTTGTCCAAGAGTCTGCATAATGAATGCATGAAAAGCAAATAATGTTTTTTTTTTTTTAAAGATTTTATTTATTTGATAGAGAGAAACACAGCGAGAGAGGGAACACAAGCAGAGGGAATGGTAGCGAGAGAAGCAGACTCCCTGCTGAGCAGGGAGCCCGATGCGGGGCTCGATCCCAGGACCCTGGGATCATGACCTGAGCTGAAGGCAGACGCTTAACGACTGAGCCACCCAGGTGCCCCGCAAATAATGTTTTTTAAATGCCTGTGAGGGGCTCCTGGGTGGGTGAGTGGGATACGTGTCTGCCTTCAGCTCAGGTCATGATCAATCCCTGGGGTCCTGGGACTGAGTCCCACATCGGGCTCCTTGCTCAGTGAGGAGCGTGCTTCTCCCTCTGCTTGCTGCTCCCCCTGCTCATGCTCTCTCTTTCTCCCCCTCTCTGTGACCAAAAAAAAAAAGATGGGTTAAGCAACTGTCCAAGCTTGTATGGCTAATAATTGGCAGCTAGGATTTGATGCTAGCTAGCCGTTTTGACTCCGAGCTCAGAGGTTATTTTGTTACATGAGAGCCACATATCCTCTCCTCTCTTCCAAAATACTACCATGTGACTTTCCACATTATCCAGGCTTATTGTTCTCTATTGAGGATGTTTCCCCTTATCACTGAGGTGGACTCAGTGCCCGAAATGGTTCTGGCATTGGGAAAACATAGGCTGAGAAGAGTATGACCAGCATTTCCTGCTGACCTCTTTGGTGTAGGGCTTGAGGACCTGAACTAATTAATGGATCCAGGAGCTGCTCTGGGCTTTTTCACACTACCAGGCCCTTTAGAGAATCTACTCTCTATCTCTTTATCACCCACAACCTTCTTCCCTGGGGTTCTCACTTGTAGAGCATATCAGGACCTAAAAAAGAAGTTTTAATATGTTTTAATGATTTAAAAAATTACTGAGTGACAAATAACAAAGAATAACTGCTAATTACTAATTTATAATCAAATACAAATTTTTAACATTTACTTTAGTTATAAAAAGTGTACTTGTTCATTAAAAATACAAGACAAATATACAAAACCAAATATTAGTCCTCTCTAACTTTTCTCCATTCTTCACACCCAAGGTGATTGAAGTTAATAGCTGATGTAGAACCTTATAAATAGGCACAAATATGTGTAGATTACTTAGTGGTTTGATATTTACAAATATAGGATCACAGTGTACATTTTGCTCAGCAATTTTTTTTTCACTTAATATTTCACATATTTCCCTCCAGGTCAGTGGATATATTTGTTTGGATATAAATTCAGTTGCTGTGACAAAGGGATTACAAATGATAGAAACTTAAATGAGACAAAGTTTGTTTATCTAGTCAGCCTGACTGGGCTAACACAGCTATTATAACTATGCTCCAAAAGCATAAGCATGAGGTAAAGGTAAACATACTTGACATGTATGGAAAGATAAAAGTCCTCAGCAGAGATATAGAAGCCATGTAAACTTCAGAACTAAAAAATACAGTATTGGAAATTTAGAAGTCACAGGATATGCTTCATGTCAGGATGGAGAAAAGAATGAGTGAACTTGAAAGTACATAGAAAGTATCTACTCTAAAGAGAAGAGGGAAAGAAAAGACTGAAAAAAATTAACAGATTCATAAACCTGCCAAAAGGTTGAACACAAGTTTCCTTGAAGTCCCAGAAGAAGAGGTGAAAAATTTGGCTTAGACAAAAATTTTGAAGGTAAAAAATGGCTAAAAACTTCTCAGAATTGGTAAAAGACATGCATTTAGAGATCTGACAAGCTTAGTCATCCCCAAACAGGATAAATTAATACACAACCATTCCTGGACACTTCTCAGCCAAATTGCTGTAAAAAAGAAACAGAAAATCTTAAAAGCAGGTAGAGAAAAAGGACACATTACATACAGGGGGGATCACTATGGGATTCTCAGCAGGAAACCATTAAATTTTCCCCATCAGAAGCCACAGACAATGGAGGAACATATTTAAAATGATAAAAGAATTGTCAACCTAGAGTTTTATAGCCTGAAAAAATTACCTTCCACAATGCAGGTGAAATAAAAGACATTCTCGAAGAAGGACAATTAATGGAATTTGTCTCCAGCAGCCTTATTCCAAAAGAAATGTGAAAAGAAGTCCTTCAGGCTGAAGAAAAGGGATCCCTGAAGGAAATCTGTAAGTTCTGGAGTGAAAAAAGCAACAGAAATGGTAATTATCTGTTCATATAAATATGAAATATATATAAACATAAAAGATTATTTTTTTCTTCTTGAGTTCTTTAGAATATGTGTGACTGTTGAAAGCAAAAATTACAACATTATCTGGTGAGGTTTTCAATATATATGCCTGTATCATAAATGACAACTACAACAAAGTTCAGTGAGAGGGGAGTTAAAGGAAGTGTATACACATCTAGATCTAGATCTAGATATATAGTTGCAAGGCTTCTATATTTTACTTAGACTGGTAAATATTAACTCTAAATTGTGTAATTTTAAAAACGTATACATAATTCTAGAACAATTATTAAAGGGGAAAGTATGAACAGATATAGTAAAAAAAGCCAATAGATAAGTTCAAATGGAGTACAAAAAATGTTTCTAATAATCCAAAAGAAGGCAGAAAAGAGGAACACAGAAATGAAAAACAGAAAGAAGAAAGAGATATTAAAATAATATAATGGCAGGCTTAAATCCAACAATGTCAATAATTACATAAATAGAAATGGCCTGAACATACCAATTAAAAGATAGATATTGTCAGATCAAATAAACAAGACCCAACTATATGCTATTTATGAGAAATGTTAAAAGTAAAGAACAGCTAAAGATATACCATGCAAATGCTAATCCAAAGAAAGCTTGAGAACTTACAGGGATATCAGACAAAGTAAATTTCAGACCAAGGGATACTACCAACGACAGGCGTGATATCATACAATGATAAAAGATTAATTCACCAAGACAACAAAACAATGCTAAATGTATATGTACCTAATTATCTGGCTTCAAATTGCAAGAAGCAAGAGTTGATGGAATTATCAGGAGAGAGAAAACTCTCCCCAGCCCTAACAGAATACACACTTGAGGGCACAAGAAACATTCACCAAGAGAAACCATCTTCTGGGCCAGAAAACAAAACACATTTGAAAGAATTGAAATCAGGGTGCCTGGGTGACTCAGTTGGTTAAGCAACTAACTGCCTTCGGTTCAGGTCATGATCCTGGAGTCCCGCAATCGAGTCCCGCATCAGGCTCCCAGCTTCACGGGGAGTTTGCTTCTCTCTCTGACCTTCGTTCCTCTCATGCTCTCTCTCACTTCCTCTCTCTCTCTCAAATAAATAAATAAAATCTTTAAAAAAAAAAAAAGAAAGAATTGAAATCATACCAAGTATGCTCTGGGACCATAATGGAATTCAACTAGAAATCAATAACAGAAAGATGTCTGGAAATCCCAAAATCTATAAATGAAAATTTAACAAATATCACCTGAGTGTTTTCCCAAAGTTTTAGCAAACCAAATCCCCATGTAGGAGAATGTTTATTTCCTGGAGAGAACTTCTTTCTTCAAAGGTGGTTTGGAGGACAAATGAGGCTCAGTAATGATCTCTGGTACAAATACCCTAGAAGAGGGAGTATATGAATCAAAATAGCATGGGGTCTGGGACTAACTGCCTGTGTGACATTAAGGAAAACATTCCACCTCTGTCGCCCTTCCTTGGGGCAGAGTCAGGACTAAAGACTCTAGAATTTGAATATTGGGCTTCCAATCCTGACACCATCACCTACCCGTGCGTGATCTTGGACAAATTAATGGACTTCCCCATGCTTCAGTTTCAGCACTGGTGTAGTTATTATTATTATTATTATTATTATTATTATTATTATTATTATTGAGGTCATCATATGTCCTGGCTTATTTGGGATAGTCCTGGCTAATGTTTGTTATTCGGCCATAGTAATAGTGTCCTGATTTTGGTGATAAATTATAGGCTCACTCTCATAATGTACCCATATATTACAGGGTTGTTGAGAGGATTGAATTTGTCCCTGTGCACAGTGTTTTAGAATGGTGCAGGCAGTCAGGCTCATACCCATCCATTCGGTAAATCTGATCACCTGCTGTGTTCCAGACGCTTTCCTGGACGCTAGGCTATGGTGCAGACACCACACGGAATTGGAGGCCTGGCCCAGTGATTAGGTGCACAGACCCTGATGCTAGACCACCCTAGTACGAATCCTGGCTCTGCTCTCTATTAGCCGTGTGACTTTGAGCAAGTAATTTTAGTTCACACTTATCGTATGGAGTTGTTATGAAGATTGAATGGATTACTATTTGCAAAGCACTTCGATCAATACCCGGTACATCGTAAGTGCTATATAAATATTTGTTAAATAGAACTTATATTCCCAGTGTTAGGAAAATTAAATGCTTTGCTATATGCAATGTTTATTTGTACTGGATATTTACCTTTCATTACTAAAGTTGTCCATTCTGGTATTTTCCTCAAAACAAAGCAAATCTCCAAAGATGTATTGATGGCTCCTCTACTTCCAGAGACAGTAGACTTCGAGGAACTTTCAGAGGACATTTTTTTTTTTAGATTAAAAAAATATAGTCGTGTTATATTATTACAGCAACCGTAGTATCATTAATAGGGTTCTTTTTTTTTTTTAAAGATTTTATTTATTTGACAGAGAAACACAGCGAGAGAGGGAACACAAGCAGAGGGAATGGTAGCAGGAGAAGCAGGCTTCCTGCAGAGCAGGGAGCCCGATGTGGGGCTCGATCCCAGGCCCCTGGGATCTGACCTAGGCCAAAGGCAGACGCTTAACGACTGAGCCACCCAGGTGTCCCTCATTAATAGGGTTCTTTACAATGAGACAGGCTCAGAGACTCACCAAGGTCACAGAGCACTGCGTCTTTTTTTTATCAAGTCTTTGGCAAAGCTGTTAAGGTGAGTGTTGCATTTCAGTGTGTTTCTAGAGGACGGCAAGGAAGCTTCATTTGCTGAACGAGGCCAGAGCAAGTTCAAGTAACACATTATCAAAACCAACATGAAGAATCGAGACTGTTCCATTATCGGAGATAGAAAAGCTGTAATAATGAAACCTTAATTCAGACACAGGCAGTCTAGCTCTAGAGATCATCTACAGAAAATTGCTACAATAGGAAGAGAAGAGATCCTGAAGTTGCCGAGTGCTATAAATACACTAGTCCGCCCTTCCCTGTCGTGGGATGGGGGAACACGCCCTCCGAGTGTGCCACCTGAAGCCTAACTATATCCGCCACAGGTTAGGGACCCTTTCCACCCACCGACTCTGAGCCTGCCACTGATCTTACGCATCACTCTTTCCAGCATCCATATACCCAGGGAGCGCTTTATTTCCTGCTAAGAGACTCCAAACAATTCTGATGGCTAATGCATGTGGGTCTAATTCAGGCTTTGCTGGCTGTAACCTGACTACAGTGACATTTCTATGCCATAATATACGCAACCGATGCACTCAGCAATGCTCTCTCCTCACTCTCAGCCTCTTGGAATGTGCCTGTTAAATAGCATAATCCTTTTTACTTGGAGTGCCTTTCCCCCTGGAGCCTTGGAAGTGCTTGCTAATGGCCTACTTTTAAGGATCTCCTTGAGACCAGAGATGGCACCCGGGCCTTAAACCTAATAGCATCAGAGCCTCTCCCCATTTCAAACATTTCGGATATGCTCAGAAAGAGGTCCTGAAGAATGGACTACCTTTTTTTTTTTTTTTAAGATTTTATTTATTTATTTAACAGAGAGAGAGAGAGAGAGATCACACGTAGGCAGAGAGGCAGGCAGAGAGAGAGAGGGGGAAGCAGGCTCCCTGCTGAGCTGAGAGCCGGATGTGGGGCTTGATCCCAGGACCCCGAGACCATGACCTGAGCCAAAGGCAGAGGCTTTAACCCACTGAGCCACCCAGGCGCCCCTAAGAATGGACTATCTTTATCTTGGTTTCTTATATACCCTAGGGAAGTCCTGATTTAGAAGATGCCCCTCACTTCAGCCGAAGCTGCTACTGCAGATGGCTCATCTGACCATGAGCAGCTGGCAAGATCCCTGACACAGGCCGTCAGCCTCTGACCTGGGTTCCAGCCTCCTCCGGATAAATGTGCACTCTTTCATGGACCTAAAAGGAGAGGAATCAAGAGCACGGACTAAACATTTCAGAATGGTAAAAAAAGAGGAAGAATCAGACATTTTCCTCTTCAAATACTAATTATTTTAAATGCGCAATTTAAGGATACGTTGATCCTCCTTGGCAGTTCTTGAAAGGAAAACTTGCTTTCCTTTCTTCATTCTCTTCCTGAACTTCCTTCAGCTATTAGCTCAAGCCAGAGGTGAAGGCCCATTGAGTGAAACTGCTAGAAATCCTATGATTCATTCAGTAGATGGCTCTGAATTAAATGTTATCTGGTGGTGGGTGTTACTTTTTCTACCACGGAGAGCGAGAGAGGGAACACAAGCAGGGAGAGTGGGAGAGGGAGAAGCAGGCTTCCTGCAGAGCAGGGAGCCCGATTCGGAGCTGGATTTCAGGACGCAGGTATCATGACCTGAGCTGAAGGCAGACGCTTAAAGAATAAGCCACTTCCGGACCCCAGAGTTTCTAACTCTTGAGATGCCAGGCAAAAGCACTGGTGAGAGAAAGCAAAGGAGAAAGGATGAAGAATCTGAGATGCGATTTCTCCCCTTTCTGTCCTTTCTGTCTTCATGCCAATGGGGAACAGCAGAATCACCCACAACCTGTTTGTGATTAGTCGAATTAGGAGCTTTGGAAAATATCAGTCCTGAGCAAAGGCAAGAGTGGCGAATCTTGATCAGTTTTGCAAAATCCACAGTGTTTTAAAAACTGGAAATTCAGGGGCGCCTGGGTGGCTCACTGGGTTAAAGCCTCTGCTTTCGGCTCAGGTCACGATCTCAGGGTCCTGGGATCGAGCCCCGCATCGGGCTCTCTGCTCAGCGGGGAGCCTGCTTCCCCTCCTCTGTCTGCCTGCCTTTCTCCCTACTTGTGATCTCTCTCTCTCTGTGTCAAATAAATAAACAAACAAACAAATAAATAAATAAAATCTTTAAAAAAAAACCTGGAAATACAGAGTGTCATATATTCGTTGCTAAACTCCTACGGCTCTGCTTATGGTAATTTTTAAAAGTAAATGTTCTGCTTTCGATTGTGTTCTCATTGGCAGCCGCGCCGCCGCCTCCAGCTCACCAAGCTCCAGCCGAAGGAGAAGCGGGGTAAGTAAGGAGGTGTCTGCACCATGGCTCCTACAAAGCACAGACCGCCGGTAAATCCACTGGTGGTAAAGCTCCAGGCAACAACTGGCTACAAAAGCCGCCTGCAAGCATGCGCCCTCTCCTGGAGGAATGAAGAAACCTCGTCGTTACAGGCCTGGTACTGCGGCCCTGGGCGAAATGAGACGCTAGCAGAAAAGTCCACTGAACTTCTGATCCGCACACTTCCTTTCCAGCGTCTGGTGCGAGAAATCGCTCAGGACTTCAATACAGATCTGCGTTTCCAGAGGGCAGCTATTGGTGCTTGACAGGAGGCAAGCGAGGCCTTTCTGGCGAGCCTCTTTGAAGACACCAACTCGTGTGCTATCCATGCCAAACATGTGACAATTAGGCCAGAAGACATCCAGCTAGCTGCCGCCTAGGTAAAGAACATACTTAAGAATCCACTATGATGGAAAACATTTCATTCTTTAAGAAAAAAATTTTCCCTGTTATTGGTAGTTCTGAACGTTAGATAATGTTTTCCACAGGGTCCAAATGTACCTAAGTATATGATTGCAAGTGGAAAAATAAGGGACAGAAATCAGGTATTGGCAGTTTTTCCATTGTCATTTGTGTGTGAATTTTTAATATAAATGCGGGTTCATAAAGCATTAATGCAAGTCAAAATGTTCCAGTGAGCGCATTTCAGCAGTTCAACTTTCTAACAATTATAAATAAACCTGTTAAATTTTACTGGACAATGCCAGCATTTGGATTTTTTTTTTTTTAGCATTTGGATTTTTTTAAACAACTAAATTTCTTACTGACGGTAACTAAATGGTGTTTGTAGCATTTTTATCATATAGCAGATCCATCCATTCGCTATACTTTTCTGAGTTGTCCCACATACAAGTATATGTTTTTAATGTTATCTGTCTTTTATGCTGTTCCTATAAGTTTGCTTTTGAAACACATTAAACTATAAAAAAAAGTAAATGTTATAATGTTATAAGGGAAAATTCCCTTTAAATTTAAAAAGAATATATGATATATCATATATATTTACCTTTACATATATTATACATATGTGTATAAACATATGTGTGTGGGGTTGTGTGTGTGTGTGTGTGTGTGTGTGTGTGTGTATGTATGTATGTATGTAGGAGTGACCTTTTATTTGTAAAACTGCCAGAACCACAACATGTTACTGGCCTACATCATGCTAATTAATGCCCGCTCAATGGCAGAAAATCAAGGGTGAGGTATTCGGTGTTGTCAGTGAACTGACCACATTGGGCTCGAGGATTTTCCCCAGGGCGTTAAGTTCTTACTGTCACCTAATGTGGCCACCAAGGAGAAACTTGTAGTATCTCTGTGCTTCTTCACCGCGGGCAGAGGGGACCCAATCAGAGTACAGGTTTCCTTAGTTATCTGAAACTAGAGTGTTTTTTCTTTTTTTTCCTTTAAGGTTTTATTTATTTATTTGAGAGGAGAGATAGAGAACACAAGCAGCGGGAGTGGGAGAAGGAGGCTTCCTGCTGTGCAGGGAGCCAGATGTGGGGCTCCATGCGGGGCTCCATGCGGGGCTGGGTTGATCCCAGGACTCTGAGATCCTGACCCGAGCCAAAGGCAGGTGCTTAACAACTGAGTGACCCAGGCACCCCCAAAACTAGAGTGTTCTTATGAAACCTTCTGAAAGCAGGAATGGCATAAATTAAAGAAGCTATTACCATTAATTTCTATGGTAAATTTACCTAGCATTCCTAGACCAAAAACACAACCTCTCTTAGGCTTTTCTGATGCCTGAGGACACACCTTGCTAACAGATGCACAAGACAAATCAAGATAAAGCCCAGATGCTCACAGACACAGTCAAAGCCAGGCCGCTTGCAGAGTTGTGGCTCCCAGGGAAGGATACAAACCTCACCACAAAACCCTGTGTTACAGGGGCGGTGGCAGGAGCGCTACACGGGACTGACTGGATCTGGCAGGTGAACCCACACGGAAGCCTCCTCCGAGTCCTTTATGAGACTTGTCTTCCTCCTCAGCTCCAGCACCTCCGGTGGTGCAGTTTGGTTTTCTCCCTTTCTGCAGTGAGATCCATCCAGTGGGCCACGGGATGTGGACCGCATTTACTGCTCCAATGCCGGCACATCAGCCCATTTACCTGCTCTGAAAATACTGTCAGTGAAGGGGTGCCTGGGTGGCACTGTGGGTTCAGCATCCAGCTCGTAATTTTGGCTCAAGTCTTGATCTCAGAGTCCTGAGTTTGAGTCCCACAGTGGACTCCATGCTGGGCTTGGAGCCTATTTAAAAAAATCAACAACTGTGATTTAAGGTTGTGCTAATAGAGCATGTCAGTCTCTGGAGCTTCCTGGCATTCAGAAGCAGAGGATTAAGTCGGGCCAGACTTAATAATCAGGTTTTTATGATACAGCTCTGTACTGTTTACAACATTATTTTTTGGTGCCTGCTTCCACAGTACATATATTAAATTCTTTTTACCGGCATCCTGCTAATGGGCGGGCAGCCTTGTTTGGTGGGGAAGATATGCTTTGGAGTAAAGCAGGCCTATGTTTTAGCTCTGGTGCTTCTCCTCAGCAACTCTGGAACCTCAGGAGCTGAAGGCTTTACCCCTCTAACCTCTGTTCCTCATTAGTAAATATGGGTGATGCAACCCAGCTATGAGGAGTGAAAGTGATAACCTCATTCGAGTTCTTAGTAGAGCAGGTGGCCTGAGGAGCATACTTCGAGAACCAGAGACCTAGTGACTAATACCATTTTACTGTATTTTGTTTTCTCTCTCTTTTTTAAAGATTTTATTTATTTATTTGACAGAGAGAGAGATCACAAGTAGGCAGAGAGAGAGGGGGAAGCAGGCTCCCTGCTGAGCACAGAGCCCCGATGCGGGGCTTGATCCCAGCACCCTGAGATCATGACCTGAGCCGAAGGCAGAGGCTTTAACCCACTGAGCCACCCAGGCACCCCTGTATTTTGTTTTCTTAAACAGGACGTAAAACTCTCATTCACACTGATGTGTCTTGCTTTTATTCTTTTTATGACTACCAGAATTTTTAAATTACTTCCTTGACAAAATCTCCTGTCTTTAGTTATTAAAGCTTTTTGTCTCTTTTATGGAAGGGATTTTTATAAAGTTTATAAATTTTAACTTGGCGGGGCAAGGCAGTTAATTTGTGTGGATTTCTCTTACAGTCTGGGACTCTCACTAATTTCTCATTTCCTTTGTTTTGTTGTTGTGTTTGTTGACTTGCCTCAGTTTACAAGTAGCCGTGTAACAGGTACATGAGGGAGCTCAGGCTGGAAAGTTCATCTTCTGGTTCAGGAGTACTGATGTATTTTTTTTTTTTTAAGATTTTTATTTATTTATTTGACAGAGAGAGAGAGAGAGATCACAAGTAGGCAGAGAAGCAGGCAGAGGGAGAGGGGGAAGCAGGCTCCCTGCTGAGCAGAGAGCCCGATGCGGGGCTTGATCCCAGGACCCTGAGATCATGACCTGAGCCAAAGGCAGAGGTTTTAACCCACTGAGCCACCCCCCTGTACTGATGTATTTTGATAATTGGTTCAGCCACACTAGTGTAAATGAGCTCCGGATCAACCTTATTCTTAATAAAAAATCAACTGGTCATGTCTAACGCCAAGTCACTGATTAAAACTTTATCTCATATATCAGGCAAAATGCTAAACTTCATTTCATATTAAAGCCTTTCCTCTTCCCCAACTGAGGAAAGCGGGGAAAATCAGCTTCTTTGTTTTCTTGCTTACCTTCTTCTCCCCTCTTTCCCAGTCACCAGGATGACTCTGGCAACACCATGACTGATAGGGCTGGGGGCCTCAGAAGCCACTGATTAGAACCAGGGAAGGTGGGACTTCACTGGCACAGATGTAATCTGGAGCTGGTGTCCTTAACGTTGGCGGTATAGAAGACTGTCTCTGAAAAGTAGATAGCTGCTGGCCTTCATTTCTAGGACAGTGACATGTCGGAATGTATGTTAACAGGCGTTCTGGTTATGAGGTTGTAAGCGGCAGACCGGCTCCAATGTGGATAGTGCCACCCATTGGACACAGAGTATAATGCAGCACTTTCTCAGAGCAAACTGGACAATAGTCT
>JAQQSY010005238.1:0-11798 GCA_028646535.1 Procyon lotor | reverse complement strand
TCAGAGAGATCTTCAGTGTATTCAGTGAGAAAAGCAAAACCAGAAGAACTGGGAAAAGGTTTTACACCCCCAAGAGGTTGCAGGTACAGGGGTCGGGGCGTTCAGAGAGAAATGTAGCCAGTGTTTTTTCTCATGAATTCTTTACACTTGTACCTAGGAATCAAATGTGCTTTATTGTGTGTTCACATAGTTGATGAGGGAGACCAACCAATCACAGGGAAGCTCTCTTCCACAGGCTTGGAACTAAGAATTTGTATACAGGCACCTCTTGGGTTCTAGCGATCACTGAATGACTAGCTGAGTGAGGAGCCGGAGAGGAAAACATTTTCACTCCTGTTAATGCACCACTCCGACAATTCTTCAGCCTCTGGAGACTCAAACCCCCTAATGTACCATCTGTTCTCGGCCCCTCTCCTCCCCGAGTGCCTCGCCCTCCTTGCCCTGCTGAACTCCCAGGGTCAGCCCTCACCATCCTGCCTGCACATGCTGCACAGCTCCCCATTCTCTCCCTCTGCCACTCCTGGTTTCCTGGCCAAACACCCAACTGTGTGTCTATGGGAAGGTGGGAGCCTGACTCCTGGAAGGGTTGATGAGCAAACGCAAATGGCCTCATCACACTGCCCCACCTGCCCGGGGGAAGACCCCCACCACATCCTTCTCCAATAGCTCAGCCCCGCAATGAAAAACCCTGCTGCTTTTTGCACCAGCAGAGTCCAGCTTGATCTCTGTCCCTAATCACAAATCTTGAAGGACTTTTCCTTGCCTGTATAATTCAGACTTTGGCTGGCCAACATCTAGTGGCACAGAAGTACATCCCGCCATCACACTATTTTTCTAGTTTGAACACACTTCCGTTTTCTCCTGCCTTTTCCTCTGCCCTCAAACCTCTCATACCTCTGCCCTCTCATTTTCAGCTGGTGACCTTGCTTTCTGGATCACTGAGGAAACATGACACCAGAGCAGGTTTCCTCCAGCTCCTACCACATCCCCATCACCCCACGACCTTTACGGGTACGAGACCGTACCCTTTTGAGCTCTCACTCAAAACTCTGCCTGGGCTCAGAGAATAAGTAACAGTCACCTTTCCACATGCAGACACACGACTAACGTGTGTCCAATACACTCAGACGCTACTACAACAGTATCCAACTGCTAAGCCCTGATGTAAATTGGCTCATCTAAAGCTTCAGCATTCCCGGTAATTAATGCAATCCTGGTTTACACTGTTACCAGAGAAACACACTACCTCCCATTCTTGGAATTCACAATCACATTCTATTTGCCACAAGGAGTTTCCCTCCCTTTGTCACTTAGTTTATTTGCACATTTCTAACTGTGGATAAGTGACAGATGTGCTGAGCTGCTTTTTATCTGAAGCCAAGAAGAGAGCTCATCCTGGAGCATAAAAATATTTACAAGGTTTCTGCAGTACATGACTTGCCATCACACTGCTGTGCTGGGCTATGTCCCATCGCAAAAAGTTCAAGACAAAAAACAATTACCTCTTCAAGGACGTCAGCAAGCTTACTGAGGATCTCTTCAGGAAGGCTCTGGAATGTTGGGACACTGAAAAACAAAACAGATGACGCTGAAGCAACTTTCTTTCACAAACAAGGCAGCAACGTACAAATCCTTTTCAGGACAAAGAACCTGCAGATAAAGATCGAAGCAGGAATTTCAGCATGATTTGATGACCAAGAGGGAAAAGGCATGTTGTACTAGAAAAAACCTGGAGTCTGAACAGAACTGAGTTCAAATCCCACTGATAATTAACCTGTGGGACCATAGATGCCACTTTCTTCCTTATCAGTCTGTGTTGCCAGATTCCCTCCTGTTCCATCTGCCTCTCTGGGTCCCTCCATATGTACACACACACACACACACACGCACACGCATGCATAAAGTCCTTCTACAGGCCAACCCCTGCTCATGCTTTAGGACATAGCTTGATCAATGATACACTCAGACCTTCAAGCATTTATGCAACAACCTTGGAAGCTTCCTCTTTCCCCAGGCCCCTCCAGCTAGGTCAGGTTCCCCCACCAGGAGCTCCTTCAGCCCTTCCTACAACAATCACCAGACACTGCATCAGGTATTTGCTCCTGGGTGTTCTCCTGGCGAGAATTTTAACTCCACAAAAATAAGAACGATTTATCGGTCTTGCTCAACCCCTGCATTTTCCATTATTTACAAGTAACTCAATAGAATACATTGAGTAAAGTTATGCAAGCGTAGCAGTGTGAATGCTTCTTGTGACAATTGGGAGGATCAGATCAGACAGGGTGGAGTAAAAAGCCAGACTCGGTAGACCAGGAAAATTATTAGTTCTTCTTTCCTCCTCTTATTTCCCCCCCCACCGACCAGCAAATGAAACTACTGTGATGCTAAATGCACAAACCCATGAGTTCTTTTATATTTGAAATAGTAATGAACTTAAAAGAAAATAAAAATAAAAACACTCATCAACAGGTAATTTTTGAAGCTCTGCTGGAAAATCTAACTGGGATATAGAACTAAATTTCCCTTTAATCCCATCTCAGTGAGTGAATAGAGAGAGGATGCTAAATCAGCACAAATACATTACATATCTGATATTTGACTTAGCAAATAATTACAGCTTGATTAGAACGATACAATGAAAGAAGCCTTAGCATACTATTTGGACATAAGCATGGAAGTTTTACTGTAATTTGTCACTCTGATTCCTATTACTTAGGGTAAAGCCTATGGATAAAATCCCAGGGTTTTACACAGACGTGGAACAATTCACCCAGGTCCATCTGTTTCACCAGATTTACTGCTGTGGTCTTCGCTGCATGGGTTGTAATTTCCAGACGACCGTCTATTTCAGCAGCTGGATGGAACTTACCACAGAAAGAGAGGAAGGCAGAGGAAGCTGTTGCCTGAAATGATGCAGGTTTTAAAATCTAGCCCTTCCTTGTTCTTTTAATGAGCTCTATCCCAGTGTCTCCTAAGATCTAAGAACAATTAGAATGCTCCCCTCCCAGTGGCATTTGCGGGAAACACAAACTACAACTGAGTTTTCCTCCTTTCATTGTAATTGGTCCCTTTCTTTAGACAGGGGCTCCACCATTTATTTCAACAATGGCTGTGTCTATGCCAAGCCATCCTGTAAATACGGCCATGTTCCTGAGAGTTCTTAACCAGAAGAAAAAAGCTACTATTTGCTTGACTACGTAATGCACTGAATGGAAACAGAAACATTAAGTTTCAGTAGGGCATTTTATCTTTTACAATTTTACTTTTTTTCCCTTAGCTCTGAGGTGTAATTAACAAAATTAGAAGGTACTGAAAGTGTACCTACCTCCTGATGACCCGATACACATTGTAAAGGGCTCCTCTCATCTAGTTAATTAACCCAGCTATCACCTCACTTTTTTTTTTTTTTTTTTTTTTTGGTAAAAAACATTCCAGTCGTCCTCCTTTAGCACATTTCACAATGCGATCAATCACTGTCACAGTATTACACATAAGATATAGACTTTATTCATCCTAAACTGCAACTAAAAGTTTGTATTCTTTTACTAGCCTTTTCTTGTTTCCTCCACCCTCTAGCACCAGGCAACCACTTTTCTACTGGATCTTTCTATGAGCTTGACTTTTACTTAGGCTCCACATTTACAGGATACCATGTATTTGTCTTTCTCAGTCTGGGTTGTTTGACTTTTAGCATAATGCCTTCAACGTCCACCCTTGTTGCAAATGCAAACTGCAGGATTTCCTTCTTTCTCATGCCTGACGAACGTTCCACTGTATACTTATCATGATCTCCTCCTACTTCAATGTCTCAGCCTTCAGCAGCATTTGTTACTAAAAATTAAGGGTGATTTTTAAGAAGAAACATTGGAAAAAATTATCAATATGAACTGGCGGACTTCTAGATTTAACAAAACAGAAAGCAATTAAAAAATAGCTTCACTTTAACCAATTGCTCTGAAAACACTTTCATAGCTATCTTTAAAATCTAAAAATATTTATTACTTCGAACACTACATAAGGTCTTTCATGTAATTTGCTTTCTAAGAATTACTGGTCACGAGTAGCTTGAACACCAAGAACAAATGAGAAAACTCCTAATTTGGAATTCTACTCACGAAATATGTTGGTTATATTTCCCCCAAATCTATCAAAAGACATTAATTTAGACTCCACTAATTTGGACATATAATTCAAGATGAAATTATTTATGATTTAGAAAACTTAAGGCAAAATAATTATCAGGACAAATTTCCAGAACACATTTCAACAGTAGAGGAGAATATCTAAATTTATGTAAAAATAATTTATTATATTTACATGCTAATTACAAGTAATTCTTACATATCTATTAAAACATCTTGCTCCCTAAGGACTTTCAATAGGCCTCAAGTTACATTTGAATGTAATGTAATTTAATAGAGATGACTTAATATGTGTAGAGCTTTGCCACTGGCTTTTATTTTTTTAAGACTTATTTACTTGAGAGAGAGGGAGGGAAGGAGGGAGCAGAATGGGCAGAGGGAGAGGAAAAATCTTAAGCAGACTCCCCACTGAGCATGGAGCCTGATACAGGGTTCAATCTCACAACTCCAAGATCACCCCGCCCCATCACTGGCTTTTCTAACTGAACAAAGGACGGACTTGGAATTTGCAATGACAAGAAGATGAGGTAAGTGCTTTCTATTTGCCAGGCACAGGGCTAAGGATTTTATAGAGAAGGTAGAGGTTAGTTCTATAACCACCCTCTGAAATAACCACCGTCAGTGTCACCCATTTCACAGATTTGACAAGTGCAACCTTGAGAGTTTGCCTGAGATCACAACACTCAATGTACGTGAAGAAAGGATGAAAAGGACATGGAGCTCATCACTTACCCACTGAGCTGCACAGCTTACAGTACAAGCACGAGCGGATGCCTCATGCAACTTTTCATGCAACTTTCAACAGTTCCAAATCCTTCTAGATAATGATTTCGATACGAATAGCATTAAGAATATGAGATTAACCACCTTTTTACTATGAAAACAGATGAACCAATTGAAAGGCTGAAAGAATAGTTCAAGAATCACCTGTAACCCTACTCTCCAGATTTGGAACTGTTACCCATCTTTGTTGTCTCCACCATCAGGTTGTCTACTTTTCCAACTGTACAGTGATAAAAAGGCTTATGGATATTTTGATGAAATATTTGATAGTTGCAGATATCACCTTACCTCTCGTCTTCAGCACATAAACCTTAAAAATGAGAACATGTTCCTAATCACTGTAATACATTATACATAAGAAAATCAACTTCAATTCTGAGTATCATCTGGTATCTGTGTCATATTCAAATGTTATTGTTCAAAAATGTCTTTCCTGGTTTGTTTTTTCTTCTCAAACCAGGATCCAGTTAAGATTCTACACATTGATTTTGGCTGTTATAATTCTTCTAGTCCCTTATTCTACAAGATCCTTCCACCTTTCCCTCACGGCACTGACTTCCTGAAGACACTAGGACCACTGTCTCACTGGATGTCCCACATTCTGAATTTGCTTTAATCGTTTTATTTCTGCTGATCCACTGCTTGAAAGTTACAACAGAGGGGAAGGAAAATCCAAGTACAAAGAAATGTATTTCAGCCTTGTGTCCGTGAATTGGCAATATAGACAAAATAACATAACTGTATATAGCAGCAGTTCTTAGAAGGTGATCTGAGAAGCCAGGCCTATGCCTTTTCAAGGGGTTCCTCAAAGTCAAAGCCAATAGTCTTAAGTTGTAATTTGCCTTTTTCACCTTGGTTTTCACATGTGCACTGCAGAATCCCCCAGAGACTCCGTGACATATGGTGATGATGACATCATCACTTTGATATATATGCTTGGATTATATATATAATATGTATAAATATATTCATTAATATATAATATGTAATATATATTTCTATTATCTTATAGACAACTATAATTAATATACATATATATATGGATTTATGTTTGTAAGCTCTTGTGTTTCAAACAAAATTTATGTTTGTAAGCTCTTGGAATTTTTTAAGGTAGTGTGTAGGTTTAGGATATGTGTGCTGTTTGCAGAAATTAACTCAGTATAATGTCACTAATTCTGTGCTCTTACTGGACATTTTTCACACATGTAACTTTACTACCATCCAACGTATCATTGTTTTGAACTCCTGACTAACTATGGTTATTCAGACTTGATATATGATCCTTGTGTCAAAGTGGGGGGAAAAAAACACATCTGGATAACTTGTATTGCAATAATAGTTTCATTATTTTTTCTTTAAAAACATTTCTAACTGTAAAGATTTTATCTAATGCAGTTATAATTTTAGAATTTTTAAATTATTGGCATTAAGAACCTAATAGAAGAAAGTTTATTATCTCTTTGTTCATGTTTGGGATGGGTCATGACTTTCAAAGGGGAGATGAGAGGACTCCTCAAGCTACAGCTGCCAACGTCCAAGCCTAAACACACTGAAAAACATAAAAACGGACACAACAGAGACATTTCTGACTCACGGATAGGATAAATCTTGTCTAAAGAAATTTAGAGACAGTATAAATGAGGAAAATCTGACAAAATCTACTTCTCCCCTCAGCATGACAATTAACTTAATTGTCTTACACAACAGAATATTTAAAAAATAACCTTACCATGCTAGTTATGTCGTCATTTTGAGCCCAATCATGACAACTCAAGGAAAAGGAAATGGAGCTTTTAAACACAGGCATGATGAAGTTTTTAAGAAACAAAATTGGTTTGGTACAGCTTCTCAAATTAGGAAGGGGAGCATTTTACAGGGTGAGTCACCATCAAGCCCTGACTGGAAAGACCCCCCAGGACAGCCCAGAGTCTCTTGAAACCATGCAGACTTGACTTGGCTCCATGCCTGCTGAATGACATCAGTACAAGGAATCACCGTACTGTCTCCTTCCAATGATACAGTATCTTCTTGCCTTTAATACTAAGCTGCAGGCACAATGTGTTACTGCAAAAATGAGGTAAGATCCTCTTTACAGAAATGTACTTTTGCCTTACCAATGGATACATCTACAGCCGTAGCTAGACTTGCTCTTTTGCTTGTGTTTATCTGATATCAGAACCAACTGATCATCAAAGAAGATCATATTTTATATAAGTGTTCTCAACAGACACCCACAGTACTGGCTGCTCCGTGTCGAATAACTGTCCATGGCGATGGTTTACCCTGGAACAGCGATGCTGATATTTGCATAGATGGTGCAGGAGCAGCAGTGGCCCCTTGGCACAAATTAAGGCAGTAACACCAAACTGCAGCTTGTGTCACTGTATTCGTCATCACCACTCACAGTTAAATAAAATGCCAGGGTTACTTGCAAACATTTCTGATGCAACAGTAAAACTACTCATCGTATTACGTTTCAACGTTTGAATATGCATCTTTTGAACACTGTGACAAAGCGGCAAGTCCACTTACAGACCTTCTGGGACTAATGAAGCATGACGGCTGTCTCAGGGAAAATCATTTGCATGATTGTTGGAGCTGCAAGCTAAAGAGTTCCACTTTTTATATGGAACATCATTTTTACTTGGCAGTGACCAACCAACTGTGGTTATGCAGACTTGAGAATCTGGCAGACAATTCTTCAAAAAAGAACAAAGTGAGCCTGTGACTTCAAAAACGACGACGACAACAACAACAACAACCACCACCACCACCCAAAAAAGCCACAGCAGTATTTGTTGCCAAAGATAAAATGCGAACTCTCAAATGAAAATTAAACCTTCAGACAACCTTTATCTGCCCCTTTGGGCTTAGCAGCTTTTTGATTCTCAAAGACTCTTTTGAGGAGATCATCAGTGATAGATATTAACAAATGGGAGGTTTTTCTTATTGGAAATTCTGCATAACTCAGTGAACCAGTATTTTCCAGATGATCAATGCATGATGTTGCAAAATCATGCATGGGAAAAGATCTATTCAAAGTACAAGATGAATCAATGGATCTTAATGTAGTTACTGTTTCACATTCCATATTGCAATTAACCTTTAATAAACTACCACTGGTTTGGTTGTACTGTAGTTCAAATAAGAATGTCCAAAATTATCTGAAAAGACCATTAGTCTACTTCTCCCTTTTCCTACTACATCTCTCTCTGGGAGTGATCTTTTTATATAGTTCAACCAAAACAAGAGAAATCGAACAAATTGAATACAGAAGCAAATACGAGAATCTCTTCCACTAAGCCAGATACTGACAGATTGGCAAAAACAGAAACTCAAACTTCTATTTTCAAAGTTTTGTTTGTTTTGCGAATACATAGTCATCTTTATTAAAAATCAACTACTTTAAGTTAAAATATAATGTTTACTATTGGTGTGTTTAAATGAATAAATATTTTAAAACATTCTCATTTTTACCTCCTAGTATTGTAAATATTGATAGATATAACCCACAGAAGTTGGGGAACCACTGATGCACAGTGATTTATTGATGAAAACCATGTAAAATGTGGAATACCTACAGGATACTATTACAAGGAAAATATGATAAAAATTATAGATATTGTAAGATAGTTGTTTTTACTAAATCCCCTAGTAATTACAAGTAGCGAGTCTCTGCAGGAGAATACCACGGAGGTAACAAATATGTTAGGCGGAGTAACAAACCTTTTACTTTTTTTTCCTTTTCTCTTTGTGTTTTCAAGATTTTCTGTTAGGATTATATTTTTATCATACAAAGTATTACAAAATACACAATCATGGTTCCAACTAAAAAAAATGCATCCTAATGGGTTCATTTCAAAGAAAACATTTTTTTTTAAAGATTTTATCCATTTATTTGACAGAGATAGAGATAGAGATAGAGAGACCAAAAGCAGGCAGAGAGGCAGGCAGAGAGGCAGGCAGAGGGGGGGTGAAGCAGGCTCCCTGCTGAGCAGAGAGCCCGATGTGGGGGCTCGATCCCAGGATCCTGGGATCATGACCCGAGCTGAAAGCAGAGGCTCTTTAACCCACTGAGCCACCCTGGCACCCCAAAGAAAACAATTCTTACTGTTGTTAAAATACTGGCTTAATTCAATTACTTATTTACTCAAACTCGGGTGTCTATTGTGGTCTATAAATCGTTGTAGGTGTTTGGGATTCATCAACAAAAGCAAAGGTTCCTGTGTATTGATCAAAGAAACAGTGAACATAACATATATCCTACATATATTTGTACACACACGTATATATTGTACGTGTGTGTACAAACACGTATGCACATTAGGTAAGGGCTCTAGCATTTTCCATCAAAAAAAAAGTCCCACAGGTTAGCAGAGATTACAATGGGAGGGGGTTTAAGGTGAAAGATTGAACCAGGCTAGGATGTCCTCATTGATAATGTGAGATTGTTGCAGACATCTGAGGGGTGGAAGAACAAGTAACTGTAGATCTAAGAGAGAGGATCCAGATAGAGGAACCGGAAGGGCAAGGGGTCTACAGCCCTTTGTGGATTCCAAGAGAAGCACGGTGGGGCGCTGGTGTCCAGAGTTCAGTAGCTGGTGGAGAACAGAAGAGCGTGGGCATCAAGAGGGAGGAGGGGAAAGGCAGATCACAAAGGGGCACATGCCTCCCACTGCCCAAAGGACTTGGCTTCCATCTGAGTGAACTGTGCAGACACTGCAGGGTTCTGAGCAGGATGGCAAGGTCTCATTCCCAAATTAAAGGGACCCTCGCCTAGCTCTGTGGAGAGGCAACAGCAAGGCAGCCATAGTAGAGACTATAGAGCAGCGAGGAACCTCCATCTCCTGCCTGAGAGACGGTGGGCGTTTGCAAAGGGAGGAGCAGTGGAGGGGTGGAGAGGCACTCGAGCTCCGTGATAGGGTCAGAGTAGCAGCAGCATGATTTCCTGGTGGACTGGATGTGGGATCAGAGGGAGGGAGGAGGAGGAGGACTTCGCAGTAAGCCATCTATAAAAAGTTTATTTTTTTATACTCCACAAAGGATTTGTTTTTAAACCTACTCAGTAGCAAAGGGCTTGATTTTATCAGGTTTTCATTTTTAATTATCAGAGTATTAGATGCCATCCCCTACTTCTAAGGCAAGATGTCTCCCACGGACCTGAGTCTGGAGTTAGTTCACCAGTGTCCGCTACTGAGAGCACAGCACGCGGAGGCAGAACTTATCTTCATGTAGCGTTTGGAGAAAGGAAGCCTTGTTTATTCTGCATAAGAAATTGGCTCCCTATCAAGTTGAATGCCATGAGTATCGGCAGGTATTGTTTATTTCCATGCCAGTGGCTTCCTACAGCTCATGCCAATTGAGTAAAAGCAGAAATCTCTGACTTACCAAAGAAACCAATTTCTACTGATGAGGGATTAAGTAAGGGTCATTCTTAATCTTACAGATATTTGAGCTCTCCCCTTAATGAGCTCACTAACACACTTTTTTTTTTTTTGCCCTCGACATACTTTGCCCCCCCCCCCCCATGAGATCATTTGGCATCGATCCTGCTGCAGTCTGCTGTGCAATGGTCTTGTAACTGATCTTCCTTCCTGGAGTCTCTTGCGGCCCTCTCCGTGTACTACTCACTCACCACTGCCTGATTCATTGTCTATCTTATCACCCAGGGGCTCCAACCTCCAAAGGCTAGTTCTTATCTCATCAGATCCTAAGAATTACCATTTTTTCCCTGTGTATAAAGATACTTTAAATAAAGCAAACCATCATGGAGACATCATTGAGGTATAATTTTATCATCTGCGTGACACAAAGTAAACACCTTACCCTGGACCTCTGGGTGGTGAGTAAGCCTATGGGTCTCCGGATGGAAGAGAGTCAAGCCCAACTAAGTGTGCTGCTCATTACTAGATATGCCCACCGGCAAGCAGTTTGACCTTTGGAGGTCCCAGCCTCCTTCCCTTAAAAAAAGGCAGGGTGCATATTAGCACCCACTGTGGTGAACATAAGCAAAATGGCAGAGAGAAAGCGCTAAGAAGGTTCCTGACACATAGGAAACATCCAATAAACATCAGCAGCCACCACAATTGTAAACCTATTTTTGTTCTAAAGGTTATCAATGTTTAAGATCTTCCGTAATCAAAACAAACATTCCAGTAGGTCAGATATGAATCTCAGCATAGACTCAAGAGTGCTAGAAATACCCATTTCTTCGGTGTCTTCAACTGAAGTATATTTGAGCTGGAGTGGGGACTCTTCCTTCTCAGGTAGCTCTCTGAAGACATTCATGGTTTAGCCCTTCCTCAAGGTCATACCAAACCCAAGAGTCAGGTCATACCCAGAGGGGAGAGAATAAAATCTTTCATCCCTCTGCTTTCAAGGTTACCAAGGACCCTTGATGTCCGATGGCTCTCTGCTTTCGTGCCCACAGACAAGGAAGGGGACCTTTGGTCAAGCAGGGAGCCCTGGTGTTTCCAGTCAGCCTTCCCAGGGGGTCCACGCAGAGACGTCCTTTCCTGGAGAATTATTTACAAGGTTCTTCTCTTTCCCCATTCGACTCCAGACACTCTGTAATCTCGTTAAATGAATTCAGGTTTTAAAAAACAGATAGTATCTTATCTTCTAGAGGCTTTTGGTATGGACCAGAAATTCTCAGATCGAGAAATTCACACATTTACTGTAGCATTATTCACATAAGCCAAGACAGAGGAATAACCTAAGGTACCCATCTATGGAGGAATGGATAAAGAGGTGAGACACAGATACACAGGTGTCTGTATGTTATGGATTATGTAATAGAATCATACATATGTAGCTGATGTACACAGACCATCATTCAGCCATGAGAAAGGAGGACATCCTGCCATTACCGCG
>JAQQSY010005237.1:0-11798 GCA_028646535.1 Procyon lotor | reverse complement strand
GTGGTGCAGGGGGGCCAGCAGGGGGGTGTGGGCACAGGTGGGCCAGCAGGTGCGTGTGGGCACAGGGGGGCCAGCAGGGGGGTGTGGTGCAGGTGTGTTGGCGCAGGGGGTGGACAGTTGGGGCTGATGGGGCAGGAGGCGGCAGGACCCCTTCCCTGGAGGGCGGTCCCAGAGGCCTGGCCGCCTCTGAAACAGTGACACCGCGCGCCCTGATGTGAGGTGCGGGGAGGGGCCTCGCAGCGGTGGGGCTGGGGTCCTGGCTCCCAGGACCCCCAGGGACAGGAGCTGGACCTCAGGGACCAGGTTCCAGTCTCTCTACCCCCGGGTCGCTCCGCACACACGGAACGTGGGAGCCGCTGGCCGGGGGCAGAGACGTTCTTACACAAATTCCAGTGGGAAAAGGGGAAGAGAAAGATGTCCGTGCTGTTTTTCTGGGACGGGAAATGGATAATTGTCCCCAGGAAGGGGGCAGGAGGGAAGAGACGGAGCAGCCCTGGCTTCCCTCGTGGGCAGCAGGGGCGCAGGGGGCAGGGCGGATGCCTGGATGCCGGCCAGCAGGCCCTCGGGCGGGAGGTGCCCCGGGCCCTGGCAGCAGCCCTCCCCCCACCCTCTCCGATCCTGGGATGTGTGTGTTCCCTGCTTCTGGCTTCTAGGAAAACAAAGGAGTCTGTTGATAGGTGTGCAGGGGCGAGGTCAAAGCCGAGGGCCCTGGTTTTTGCTGCGAGACGGGCCCTGGTCCTCTGGTGAGCGGCGGGGGCGGGCGGAGGGGGCAGGGGGTTGTGGCCCGGGGTGGGGGCCCTCGGCGCTTGGCTTCCTGGGCTGGGGCAGTGCGTGCGTACGCTGCCCCGGGCAAGGGGAGGGGTCCAGGGTGCAGCTCAAGGTTGATCCTGCAGCGTTGCCAGCATCCTTACTCCGAATGGGTCGGGTGACCCTTGGTCTCCCGTGTCTTGGAGAGACCTTCCCAGGGTCAGGGCTGGGGAGGAGCGGCAGGGCCCAAGGGCAGCCACATCCTGCGAGGCCAGGCTGGAGGCAGGCCCCGAATGCTGGCTTTTCAGGGATGGAGGCCGATTCCGGCGCAGGTCCTCCAGCCACGCCAGTCTGTCCTTGCTCAGCGTGAGCTCCTGGCCTGTCCCACGGCTCTGTCTGCCTGTGCGGGCGGCCGGGAAGGATAAGCCACTCTGCCTCACCCGGCCAGCTGGCAGCATGGGGTCGAGGCCGTGGGGCAGAGAGATTGCCGGCGGGTGGGACGCCCGGGGCAGCCTTGACTTTGTGGAGGAGCCGGCCTGGGGACAGGGCTGGGGTGGTGAGGAAATGGGGGCATCTCGGCCACAGGGCAGGCAGAGAGAGGGGGAAGCACAGTCCCCGCTGAGCAGAGAGCCCGAGGCGGGGCTTGATCCCAGGACCCTGAGATCATGACCTGAGCCGAAGGCAGAGGCTTTAACCCACTGAGCCACCCAGGTGCCCCTTGGTTGTTTTTTAAAAAAACATCGTAGTGCAGGATTTACTTATTTCTGTGTCTGGATTTAATTTGCTCTAGGAAAAGCCTTGTGACCCGGCCTCTCGGGACACCCGCTTGTTCCCCCAGTGTCTGGGCCACCAGCCCTTGAAGGGGAGGGAGGGACAGGGGCGGTCTCGTGGGGCAGAGCCGGGGCCTGGGCCCCCTCCCCCAGGGAGGGCTGGTTCTCAGCTGGGGCTGGCGGGGAGGCTGGCAGGGAGCAGACGCTGATGCGACAGGGGTGCGAGGGGGGTACAGATCCAGCTGGGTCTTCGATGTGTGGATGGGCAGGGCAGGCCTGCAGAGGCCTGGGGGGTTGCCGAGGAAGGCGGGAGCCCATGTGGGAGCGCTGTCCCCGTGGCCGGAGAAGGTGGGCTGAGCACAGGGAGTGGGCTTTCTGCTGTGAGCTGAGCCCTGGGCCACGCTGTTCCTGCCCCTGGTGCAGCAGGTGCCCCCAGCCCCCCAGGAAGCCCTGCCCTGCGGGTCAGGTGAGTCTGGGGAGGCTGCCGCTGGGCCCCCTTCCCACCGACTTGCCTGCAGGTGCCGGGGCTGGAGGCTGGGTCAGGGCTCTCTGCTCTCCCGAGCATGAGCAGTGGCTGGGGTCCTGGGTCCCCCCTTGGGAGAGGCTCCCACTTCCTGCGGAGGGGCCTGGGGGTCAGGAGTCACTGGCTCTGGCCCTTCCCCATCCTTATGCCGTTCCTGCAGTCCTCTCCGGCGCTGCCCCCCCGTCCCAGGCTGTCTGCAGACAGGGGAGCCCGGGGCAGGCCGGGGCGGGGGGGGGGCAGGCCCCCTGCGGCTGATGGCCCCAGCTGTGTGGGACGACCTCGCTTTGCATGATCTGGAACTGTAGCGGCGTGCAGGGCGCCCCGAGGGCCCCATGGGCTCGTGTGGGAGCGAGGAGGAGACGTCACGCGGTGTGAGAATGACAGGAAGCCTCTAATGGCCCCGGTGATTTCTCAGAGACCCAGTTAGCGGCATGGGTGACCAGAAAGGAAAAGTGCTGGCTGGGTGGGGCGGCATTGCCTGGTGACCAGGGGGCTTCCTCAGGTCTGCGTGGTACGTGTGCACCCTGCGGGCAGCTGGGCGCTGACCCTGCCTGCTGTTGGGGTGCCCGATTCCTGCCCAGCCCGTCTCTCAGTTCTACGTCTGTCTCAGTGGGGTGCGGATTTCCCTGGACCCCCGTGCCCGGGGCCCTGGCTCCCCCTCATCTAAGGGAACCCTGAGGGTGAAGGTGCCGCCTGCAGTCCCTGACTTGGACCCACCAGGAACGAGGTGCCAGGAAGATGCCCTGTGGCTCCCTGCCCTAAGTCTGTGCAGCCTGAGCTCGGGCCACCTGAGGGGGCGCAGGACGGAGGGCAGGCCCTGAGCAGGTGCGAGGTGTGGGATGGCAAGGAGTTCTGCAGTCGGGAAGCTCTGTATAAAGCACAGCAAGGCAGGTTCCATCGTTGCAGGACTTATCAGAGCATTTAACGTGCTAACGTGGCCTGGGGATTCCTGAGAAAGACTATGTAGTATTTTCCAAAGCAATTCTTTCTTTAAAAACAAAGAAATAGATACAGCAAAGTTGGAAAAACAGTGTCCCTAAAGCACACGTAGGAACCTCCTCGTCTGTGTGGGGCTGACGGCGTGCTCTGCGCTGTGCTCAGGCGTGGGAGGGTGGCGGTGGCAGAGACCAGGACTGGCCCTTCCTCCCGCGGAGCTGCGGTGCTGTGGCAGTGGACAGGCGGGCAAGCACACGGGTGGTTCTGTGCCAGCCCGGGAGCCGCTGTCCAGAGAGCGCTGGGGGGGGGGGAGGGGTGTCAGGTGGGGGGTGCTGGGGGGCTCGGAACAGCTCAGACTGACTCTCCGGAGGCCCGAGGTATGCCATCCCCATTGGGGGATCCTTCCTGCCTCGTCCTGCGTGCTCCCCGGCGCGGGGCCGCGTCAGTCAACTTCTGCCCACGTGTCCTCCTCTGTCTCTGAGCGGGACCCGCCCGAATCCGCGTGAGCTCAGTCCCTGCCTTCGTCACGCCTGCAAAGACTCTGTTTCCAGGCAAGGTCCCTTTCTGAGGCCCCGGGGCCCTGGTGAGGACAGGGAGCCCGTGCAGGGTCTGACTGGGGAGGGACACGGTCTGGGGACACGCGGGGCCGGCGAGGAGCCAGCTGGGGCCCGGTCGTGGCGGGTGGCGGAGCGCGGTGAGAAGTGGCCGGATTCTGGTTGCGTGCATGGAGTGGGAACCCCCACGGGTCTGCGTGGCGTGGCCGGGACTGGGTTTTCAGGACCTGAGCCCCCCTGCACCCCATGAGTGCCTGGGGCGTGTGGGACAGCCTAGCCCCTGGCTCTGGGGCAGACCCGCAGAGCTGACCACGGCCTGGGGAGGACACTGCAGGGTGGCCCCCCGGAGCTTTCTCCATGGGCTGTCCCAGCCATCGCGGTCACTCGTGTCTTCTTGCTGCCCAGGGGCTGCCAGGCCGGCTGGGGAAGACCTGTGTCCTGTGAGGGCTTCGCATGAGTGTGGGGGGCGTGGCTTGTTGCCGCGGGAGCCTGGGACCGGCCATGCGGCGGCCTGGGGACGGACCAGCCGTCCGGCAAGCTGACCACCTCGCAGGCTTGCCCCGTAGCTGTCCCTCCCGCCCGGGGTGCGGCTGTCTCCTCTGTGATTCTGGGGCTGCGGGAAGGAGTGGCAGGAAGGCTGCTGGGGGACCCGGGACGGCCACCCTCTGCCTTCCTGCCTCGCTGTTCACTTTTCCTTTTCCGTTCCGGACGCGTGTCAGCCCCGCGCCCAGCCCGGGAACCTGCAGAGCTGGCGCTCTGGTCACGTCCTCGCTGTGGACACAGACGCCCACGCGTTGTTCTGCAGCGACCCCCTCATCCCCTAGGTGTCTCTGGAGGGTGGAGTCCCACCCAGACTCATGGTGCTGCGCCGGGCACCTTTGCACACTCATGCACACTCTTGTACACACTCGCACACACTCGCACACACTCGTGCACTGGACCAGCATGCTGTCCACCCAGGCGAGCTCACGGCCCTGCGCGGCAGGGCTCACACACGTGCTCACGCTCACACACGTGCACCCCGTGCCTGCCCGCTAGTGTGTGTGCGGTGCTCACAGCTGTGGCAGTGCCTACACACCCACCTGCACACACGCATGGCCCGCATACTGAGTGCGCAGTCCTCCCCTGTGCAGCCCCGCCATCCAGCACAGGAGTCCCGGGGCCCGGCTGACTGCCCCCCACAGCAGGGGTCTAGGGCGAGGGGAGGTGGGGCTGGCGGCTTGGGGTCCCAGCCTCCAGCTGGCATTGGGTCGAAGGCCAGCGGGTCTGGTAGCAGAACAGGGACGGAGGGACCAAGTGGGAGGGACCTGGGGCCTGTTCTGCCCCCTGAGCTCCCAGGGATGTGGCCTGGGACGGGGAGGCGGCCACAGTGGGTCCCACTCCTGGTCACTCGAGGGCGGCTCTGCCAGCACCTGGGGGAGGTTTCGGAGATGCCGCCCTGTGGCTTGGTCGGTGAGGTGAGGCCCGCTCACCCTGCGGGGGGCCGGGGACAACGTTGCCCCACCATCACCCCCTTGGTCTGGGCTTTCCCCCACCCAGCCTTGTTTGAGCCCCTAAATGCCCCCAACCATGGTGGACAGAGGTGCTCTGCGCCGGGCCCAGCCCCAACTCTGCCTGGTGCTGGCCTCCCAGGCCAGTTGCTGGGGACCGTCAGGGACACATGTGTCCTTTGGGGGTTCCGCCTTTCTGTGTGTGCCCCAGCAGCCCTGGGAAAGATTCTGTGCCCCAGGGATGCGTGGCACACACCCCGTCTGTGGCCGGTCTGGTGGCTTCGGCCATGGGTAGGACTGGGCCTGGGGCTGGTGCCACCACTTGGTTTGCTGAGCCTGGGAACCAGGACCAGCCGGGGTCGGATGGTAGCCGGTGTTCCATCGGGCCTCTCTGAGGTTTCCGTGAGCCGGGCCCGCACTGGGAGCTCGCGTGGGCCCCCACACCCAGCACGTGTCTTGGCGGGGGCGCTGATCCCCAGTTACGGTGGAGGGGCTCTGGCCCCGGGAGGACCCTCCCAGGCTCCATCCTGAGAATTCTGTATCGGGTGCAGGGAGGGGCTGAGGTCTCCTGCAGGCCTGACCAGGATGTGACCTCAGGCGCGGCCAGCAGACAGGCGGGCCCTGCCTCTGGGGATGCCGCGGGGGAGCTGGCAAGGGGATGGGGCTCCCCTGCTCCTGGGCCCGGCCCTCATGGCGGAGGGTGGATGGGAGCCAGCGGCTTCGGCACGGGAAGCCCGTAGGGGGCCGTGCAGCTGGGACAGACCACGAGAGAGCAGGGTCCCAGGCTAGGAGCTCTGCCGTGGGTCTGAGTTGGTCCCTGGGGCCCTGGCCTGCTCGAGCTACGGAATGTACATGGGGATCTCTGGGCCGCTTGGGCAGAGGTGCCCGGGGACGGGGCTGGCCTCCAGAAGGCTGTTTGTGTTCCACGCACATTTGGTGACCTCGGCCCTGTGTTCAGAGCCTGCGGGGGAGGGGGGTGGCCCCGCAGACCAGGAGAGACTTGTCCGCCCGGGTCACGCCTGCCCGACCTGAGGCCACTCCAGCAGGTGGCTCCTTAGGGAAGAGAGGAGCAGGGCTCGGGGGTCAGTCGTGTGGCAGTTCGGGGACATGGCCGGGCCTGCACGCGCAGAAGGAGTGAGTGGGCCCCATTGCCATAGTGAGCCTGTCCTAGGACAGGGCTGCCCCCGGCCCGCAGCAGGGTCGCGTGAGGTCCAGCCAAGCGCAGGTGTTTCTTCCTGCCTCCCCCCCCAGCCCCCCCCCCCCCGGCGTTAAGATGCCACGGATGTCCAGGGGCGCCTGGGTGTCTCAGTCGGTCGAGCGCCCGACTCTTGGTTTCGGCCCAGGTCATGTCATGGGTCGTGAGAAGGAGCCTGTGTTGGCCTCTGTGCCCAGCGGGGACCCTCTGTCCCTCCCCCCGACCATGTGTGCATGCATGCTCTCTTTCTAAAATCAGTCAGTCTTTGAAAAGGGAAGGAGGGAGGGAGGGGTCCAGACGTGCTGCCCTCACTCGGGGGACTGTGCCCCCCAAACCTGTCGTCCTGCAGACTGGATGCCCCTGGGGGCCCTGCCAGCCTTTGGTTCTGAGGATACAGGTAGACCCCCCCCCGTGTCACCCCAAGGCAGAGGGCTGGTCTGGGGAAGCAGACGGGAGGGACGGTCCCCAGCAGACCCCCTGCCCCCGCCCTGAGAACATGGTGTATTTGGAAAAAATGCACTAACGTTAAGTAGAGAGCACATTGGTTGCTTGGAAATCTCTAAGTCTCTGTAAGGCATCCGTCCAGCCTCCGTTCCCAGCCACGGGTCAGGTTTTCAGGGTTTTCGTTGCATGTTGCTGACCTGGCCCTGCTTCCCACACGGGGTCGCCTGGGTGCAGGAGCGAGTGTCAGACACGCGGGTCTGGAAGGCCGGCTCCGGCTCTCGAGCTCTGTCTGCCCGGGCGTGGGTCCTTCCTCGGCCGCCGAGGGGGTTTTGGGGCCCTTGTCTTCTGTGCGTGCTGCCCCCTCGGAGGGGCGGTGAGCAGGGGGCCGTGCCCTGCTGCCAGAGATGACCCTCCTGACACGGGGGAGGGGTCCCAGGTGGGGTGGTGCCGGGGAGGCCCCCCTCCCACCAGTCCTGCACAGCACGGCTCCATGCACCCCCAGCAGGCCCTGCTCCCCCAGCTTCCCTCTGCGGCTCCCCAACGCCCCTGCCCCTATGGGCTTCCCCGGGAGCGCCCCTTCTCCTTTCAGGGTGTAGCATCCTGTATCTTTGTCTCTCCTGCTTGCATTTCTGTGGCTGTGCTGCCCCGTGCGTCCCTCCATCCGGGGACACCCCCCGCTCTGCCCTCCCCTGACGGCCTGCCCGTACCTCACCCTGACTGCGTGCAATGCGCTCTCGATTTCCTTCTTCCAACGGTGCCTTCGGGGGGTGGGCGGTGTCCGTGTGTGGGCGGGGCCCAGGATGGGGTCGCACCCACTCTCAGGGAGTCCGTGGCCACAGTGGGGCGTGCCGTGCTGTGGGTGCTGGTGTGCGACACTCAGGGAAGACGGCCCCGGGGTGTGAGGGGCAGGCTCACGGCGCGGGGGGCTCTGTGCTCAGGGGACAGGAAGATCACCACAGCTGTGGGGCCGAGAAAGTGGGTGAGCAGGGCGGGCGGTGACGGTGGCCTTCACCGGCCCCGTGGGGCGGGAGGCTGGGGGAAGGTGGGCTCCACGTACCCTGGAGGTGGGTTCCGGGCCTTTAGCTTCTGGGACGCTGCTGCTGTCTGCGCCCCTCGGGTTGGCCCCTTGGCTGGGCTTCCCCGTGTGGACTCCAGGGTCACCGTGTGTGTCCTCCCCGCACCCCTGCGGCACCAGTTCGGTCTATCCCCAGCCCCTCCCTCCTGCACACCCTCCGGCTGCAGGTGTGGGGCTGGAGGGAGGAGGCCGTGAGGTCTGGGTTCGCCCACAGGGGGGCTTGGGCGAGGGGGAGCACTCCCTCCGACACTGGGACAGCGGCCGCGGTTAGGGGACAGAGAGGAGGCGGCACTCCACAGAGGGCCCTCCTGACCCCGGCTCTAAGCAGAGGATCCCGGGGCCTGGTCCCTGCTCTCTGGCTGTGTGGCCCGGGGCTGCCTGTCCCTGAGCCCCCGTTTCCTTACCAAGCACAGTGTCCACCCAGAGGGCTGCTCAGACCCGTGTGCCTGGCCACGGCCCTCCCGCAGGCCTCCCGCCTTCCAGAGTTCCTCTCCCCGTTCCCGTCAGGGTGCCCTCAGTGACCTGTGAGGTCACCGAGCCCGCGGCTCATGCCAGGCTCCCGGAGGCTTTGGGGGCTAGTCACTGTGCCGAGCAGCCCCTCACCCGGTGAGCTCCCCTGAAGCCTCCGGGCTCAGGGCCGGGCTGGTGGGGCCCAGCGTGGGGGCCCAGCCCCCCTACCTTGGCCGTGCCCCCTGTGTGTGGGGATACGACAGTGGGGGGGGGGGCTGTAGGGCCAGGAAATGGGTGCTGGGGCACCTGGGCCGGCCTGGGTCGGCGTTCTCGCTGTGGTGGGGCTGCTGGGCCCTTGGGGGCTGCCTGCCCAGCCTGCCTGCCCCCCCCCCCCACAGCCTCCCGCCCCTCACGCTGGTGCTGGGATGGGAGGGTGGGGCTCACCGGCCCCCACGCTGTGGATGGGCAGCCTCCCAGCCCAGTGGGTGGAGTGTGGGGAGAGGGTCTGGGGGCAAGGGTCTCTTCCAGAGAAGGAGGAAGGGGCCGGCCCCCCCCCCCCCCCCCCGCCCAGCCCAGAGCCTTCCCTCCATCCCTCCTGCCCGGGCTCTGCTGGCCGGCGCTGGCATTGGCCCTCCCAGGGGCTGAGCCACCGATGGTTGGCACCCTCAGGGCCGCGAGCAGGAGGGCCGGGGTCCTCAGCAGTGGGCTGTTCCCCTGCAGTTCCTCCTCGAGGAAATGAAGGGAGGGGGCTTCAGCTCTGGTGGCGGTGCCAGCCTGTGACCCAGGACAGAAGAGAGCCGGGGCCCGTGATCCGATGGCAAGGTCGGGGTTGCCGGCCTGGGCGATGACCGCCCGCCCCCCGGGGTTCGGGGCTCAGCCCTCAAGGTGCAGTCCGGGCTTCCGTGGGACGAGGGCTGTCCCCTCTGTGGCGAGGCTCTGGGTCCTGTCCAGCCCGAGGCTTTGCCTCCTGGGGCACACGGGAGAGGGTCCCTCAGGACGCTGCATCCTGGGAGGGGGCCGCGGCTGCCCCCGGGCTGCTGCCCGTCCTCTCACGCCTTGTCTCCTCTCTCCTTAGCCCACTGCGGTGCTGGCGTCTGTTTCAACGGCGGCCGCTGCGTGCCCGGCTCGGCCCAGCCATGCTCCTGTCCCCGAGGCTTCCAGGGCCCCCGATGCCAGTATGGTGAGTGGATGGCCGGGCACCCCCCTGCCCCCACTTGCCCTGCTCCCTGCGGCCTGTCTGACCTTGCTCAGGCAACCCTGAGACTCCCTCCACAGATGCCCCTGCACCCCGTCGTCTTAGAGCCCCCCGTCTAGTCGTGGCCTCCAGAGAGACGGGCAGGGACTGCCCGGGTGGCTGGACGCCTGGGAAGCAGCGTGGCCTGGGGTCTCTGAGCAGCATTCCTGCCGTGTTGGGGGCCCGTTGTTCACTGACTCGAATCGGGCAGGATCCCATCTGGCAGGAGAGGTTCTTAAAGGGAGGAGAAAGAGCAGGAGAAAGGAAGTTATTAGCCCGGCAAGGCGGCCCTCCTCGGGGGCACGTTTCCCGGTGCCGACCGGGCAGTTCCGGGGCTGGGGCTCGGTGTACGATGGGGGGCCCTCCCTGAAGTCGGCCGTGCTGCGGGCCCGTGCCGGCGGGAGCACTGACTGTGTGCTGGGCCGGGCGTCCAGCCTCGCGCGGGCGTGCGCGGGACGGAGCTTTTGTAAAGTCGTCCGGAGAAGCCCCGCGGACGTGCAGCCTGGGCTCTTGGTGAGGGGAGGCGTGAGCGTTGCTGTGGGGTTTCCTGCTCTGTCCGGCGTCTTCACCGGACACGGAGCCCTCAGGCTCCCGTTGGGATGGCGCAGAGCCATGGCCGCCCAGTGAAATGAAATACTCCCAGACAGTTTCCGGGCTTTGAACTTGCTCCTGGCGAGCAGCCGGGGTTTCTTGCCGGTGGATGCCAGGTGGGATGTCCTGTGCCACGCTCTGGTGCCTCGGAGCCCAGCGGGCAGCCGGGAAGGGGCGGGGAACAGGAGGCCCGCTGGCTGGTCCCTGTGTGTCCCCCGTGCTGGCCTGCCCTCTGTCCCCAGCATGGGGCGAGGGCCGGGGTCCTGGGGTAGGGGCTGGTCCCCGAGGGCTGAGACAGCTGCCGACTCTGGGGGTGCTGGGGACTGGAGAAGCTGGTCGGGCGGCTCTGCTCGAGTGCCCGGTGCCCTCTGTTAGCCCGAGCTTCCGAGCTAGTTCCTTGATGCTGCTGCTTTGTGGGCTCTGTGGGCTGGCAGGACGGAGGCCTGGGCCCTGCGGGGAGGCCTGCTGCCCAGAGCCCTCCGGCCGCCATGCCCTGGCGCCTCAGCCAGACCCCTGACGTTAGGACCCTGCGCCCCTCGGCGGGCTGGCCAGATGTGACCCCCCACGGCAGGCTGGGGCGTCCAGGCCGGGTCGAGGCCTGCACGGAGGGGGTCAGCGGCCGCACCTTGGCTCTTCTCGCTCTGGTGGGTGTCTATGGCCGCAGGGGAAGTGGGAGAGGCTCCGAGGCCCTTCTCCCCTCCGGCCAGCCTTGGTGAGCTGCGCGCTGCTTGGGCTGAGTTTCCGTCCTGTTGGGGTGAGGGCAGGTCCCCGCGGCCAGGCTCCCTCTGGGGTTGTGGCTGGGACAGTGCTGTGGCTGATCTCTGGCAGCCCAGATGCTGCTGTGGTCCCTGCTGCGGGCGGAGGGCCGTGAGGAGGTGACCCTGGAGTGTGGCCTGTGTGTGGTCACGTCCTCCAGGAAGCGGCTGGGGACACCTGCCCTGCCCCCTGCTTCCTGGCAGCCGTGCCCCCCACCCCCGCTCCTGGCCTGACTCCATCCACGGCCCTGGCTCTGAGCCTCCCTGGCTGGGGCTTCCTCGGCGTGAGCAGCCCTCCCCACCCTGAGACCCTGACGTTTGGCCTCCTGGGTATTGGGGGGCTTGAGGGTTGCAGGGGCACAAGAGGGAGGGAGCTTAGCATCCGGCGAGTGGCCCTGTGTCCAGGGGAGGGGCCTGTCTGGCCCAGTCCCAGTGTCCTGGGGCCACACCTGTGGGGCGGGCTCAGACCCCCACTTGGGGTCTCCGGGAGGGTGGGGGCAGTGCTCACGTGCCCTGCCCTCTAGCTGCGCGGGCCTGGGCTCCAGACTTGCCTTTGCCTCCAGAGTAGCCCTGGTCTGCACAGAGATTATGGGGGTAGCTTCCTGGGGCCTGGAGGCCGGCCTGCACCAGGGTCGGGGAGGTCAGGCAGCTGCTTACCACTCAGCAGGGCCGGGGCTGGGAGTGCCTTCTGTCCCAGGGAGGGCTTGGGACCTCCCACCGTCTCCCCGGGCGGCACCAGACCTCCGTGGGGCCCTGTCAAGACCTGCTCTGGAGAGAGAGGGGCAGAGCTCCTGGTATGCACCCTGGCCTGACTCCGCACCCGGGGACCGGGGCTTGGGACTAACCTCGGCCCTGTGAGACGGCTGGGCTTTGTGCTGGAGGTGGGGCCTTCGGGAAGCAGGGGGTCAAGCTGGATGGCAGCTGCTGGGTTTCCTCCTGAGGCGCTGTCTCCTGGAAGAAAGGCTGAATAGCAGGGCGGGTGTGCAGGGGTGTGTGTGCAGGGGTAGGTGTGCAGGGGTGGGTGTGCAGGGCGG
>JAQQSY010005236.1:0-11799 GCA_028646535.1 Procyon lotor | reverse complement strand
AAAACAGGAAAAAATATCCGGTGGAAAAAAGACAGTCTCTTCAATAAATGGTGCTGGGAAAATTGGACAGCTCTATGTAGAAGAATGAAACTTGACCATTCTCTTACACCATACACGAAGATAAACTCGAAATGGATAAAAGACCTCAATGTGAGGCAGAAATCTATCAAAATCCTAGAAGAGAACATAGGCAGCAACCTCCTCAACATCAACCACAGCAACTTCTTTCAGGACAGGCCTCCAAAGACAAAGGAAACAAAAGTGAAATTGAACTTTTGGGACTTCATCAAGTTATTCACACTTTGATAGCCCAGGGAAGAAAACAGAATCAAGGACGGAGTGTCTTATGCTTCATTTTATAGAACTAGCTATGTCCTGAATATATCCAATGATTCGTTGTTCAAAAAAGACTTACTGAACAGCTACTTTCAGTCAGACACTCTTGCGTGGAAATTACATTTCCTGTGAGAAATATAAGGAAGAGTCACATTTGCCCTCTGGAGCCAAGATCTGGACTCCTTGTTCAAACTGGGGAAACAATAGAAGATACTCTATTCCGGAATCTAACTCAAAGCCATTTCTCATGCGACCCCCTGGAAGTGGGACCATGCTTCGAAAAATTCCTTTGGCAATACTCATTGCCTAGATTTTAAGATCCAAGAAGTAAAACTAACTACTCTTTGACTTATAAATTTTCCCTCCCCTAAGAACAGTCAACTTATTTAAAGTTCATCTTTTCCACAACAAGCCACTCAGTATTATAAACCAGTGCATCTTTGCATTAATGTACATTCAAGGCATCTGGGTTTTTGTGGGGTTTTTTTTAAAGATTTTACTTATTTATTTGACAGAAAGAGAGACAGTGAGAGAGGGAACATAAGCAAGGGGACTGGGAGAGGGAGAAGCAGGCTTCCTGCTGAGCAGGGAGCCTGACAACACAGAGCTCAGTCCCAAAATCCTGGGATCATGACCTGAGCTGAAGGCAGAAACTTAACGACTAAGCCACCCAGAGGCGCATCTGGGGTTCCTAACTTGTAATTGCTGATTCAGTGGGTCTGGGGCAGGTCCTGTTCTGCTTTCCTAATAAGCTCCCAGGTAAGGCAGATGCTTCCGGTCCCCTGACCACACAATAGAGCAGGCAGGTCATAGGTAACAACTGCAGATGATATACATCCCCCCCCATCGCTGCAATCACAGTTCCACACATGGCTGCTCTTTGGTGCGGGTTAAAATTGGGGTTGCTCTGCCTGACACAAAGTACAAAATCTTACAGCATTTGTTAAAAAAAAATACATAGTTTCCAGGAAAAGAAAACCTTTTAAGTTTGGATGAACCTCTATTTCTAATTACAGGGCTTTCATAAAGAAAGCCTTAAGGGTAAGATTAGTTTTAAGTTCATCAACTGCCTTCACTCAAGGAAAATTAAGGGTTGCCTAAGTTTGACAGGTACTTAATTGCATCATAACAGAAAGAAGGCTTGATTTCCCCCCTAGTCCATTATAATTAAATCCTTGCATATTCTTCAGCTTGTGAAAGGTCACACGAGGAAGCTGAATTTGTAAGTGTTGTAGGGTTTTTCTTCTTTTTCAATTTAATAAAGAAAATGAATCAAATTGCTTTGCTTGGAAACAAACATATCAGCCCCTCACAGAGAAAAATCAGTACATGAGTACAAAAGGGGACTGTGTAACTCTCATAATTTATCATAATGAAAACTCTGCATAATTCACCATGTTTTTGTTTGCCCGAACTTGTTAAATGATCAAAAATTATTAAATCTTAACAGATTGATCTACCCTTGTCAAAACCCACATTATGCAGAACAGGCCTTCCCAGAAAAAGAGGACTCTTCCTGGAAGGTTATTATGCAGTTTTAAGAAAATGTTATACACTCCAAGACCACATCAATACTTCTAGGAATCAAAGGCTATCTGTGGATACATACAGTTTTGTTGTTTCCTGATTATAACTTTAAATCTTCACATCAAGAATAACAATGAGCAAAAATGCATTCACAATTTTGCTCCCATGAGCTACAAAAAGATCATTAGCTATTGTACTTAGTTCCATTTTGAGGGGTGAACCAGAAATTCAGAGGTTAATTCTCTACCATTAAGTTGTACTTTTTATTCCATTATTTCATAATATTTTGGTCTAGCTGTCATCAGAAGCACTGTCCAATCCTACATAGGTTTAAATTCAGGCCTGCAGATGTAGCTGAGATCAAGGTATCAAGATTCCGCAAATGGCATTAATCCAGTCTCACATTTTCCCCTGAAACAAATCTGGTTCCAGAAAAGCCCACAAGATATGTAGCAAATTCCTATGTGACCACAGATCTTCTCACTAACTCTTCTTGTTAATCCTTGAAAACTCTTTGATGGCCAATTGAGAGAGAGAGAGAATATACTTGTCCAGCTGGCAGATAGATGACTTATAATTGTGATAGCCTCTTATTTCTTTCTGTGACTTTAATTGAAACGGTACTTTTATTGAAGTCTGCCATTTTTTTCTGACCAGCCATGCAAATAATTATACTGTCCAGGATATTAAAGGAAACAGGCCAACCCAAAAGGAAATCAGGCAGAGACTTGAAGGAATCTAACCAGGATTCTAAACACAATAACTTCTGCCTCCCCCCTTGCCATCTTTCTCTCGGGTTTCTGTGAGAATCTGTCTTCTAGGTTTATAATAACCCAAGAGAGAAGCAGAAGAGGCAGAAAAAATGGCACAATGAAAATAGGATGAATCAAATTATATTTGGTGGTCCACAAATTGGCTATGATATGTGACCCTGATTGGCCCTTGAGGGGACCAAGTTTCCCATATGAAGTCCCTTTAGGTCTACTTCTTCCCACTGGCTCTCTGAAGGTTCGGGAGCCAGGACAAGGGGCAGTCTTCTAACTTACTTTTGCTTAGGGACACCCCAAGAACCCTCTTCCTCCTGAAGGAAACTCTGCTACTGACAGACTCTTCTCCAATAGTTGGGTAGCAGACCAGGAACCTGCCCAAGAGCCTCAGAGTAGAACTTTATTGGAAGATCCCACTTCCTGCAGATGTAGTCACTAAGTCATTTCTCAAAAACAGTTGTTGCTTCCTTAATTTACTTATGAAAAATGGAAAGTAGGGGCCCAATCACCATTGCCCCACCTCTCTTAACACCCTCACTTCTTAATTTACCATCTTTCTCTCTGTAGCTATAGAAATCTTCAGAAATATTTTCCATCTGTTAAAAATCCAAAATTTTCTAATGATAACCAGGATCTAGCTGTACACATCCTCTCTCTTTCATCAGTCTAATAAATTTATGATTCAACAAAGGAGCTCTTACTAGCTAGCATTTAAAATTCCTTAGTTACATTAATTATACTAATAAATTCAAAAAATGGGCTTCTTATTCACTAAGAATAGCCTAAAAGAGAGGAACCACCCTCCCCAGTACAAAGAAAGGGATTTTTCCATTTAAAGGCTATTTTCTCGAATAGTTTAACTAGGCATTAAACCCAAACCTTCCGGAGCCTTGGCCTCCAGAGGCTCCCCCCTTCACTCCTGCTGTCCAGAGCTTTGCGTCAGTCACTGCGGTCCTCCTGCTGGCACAGGAGACTCAGACCTCGGCTTTCTTCCAAGCCTGTCAACACTGCTCCCAATAACTGCCAGAGAAACCATATGGTCTTTCCACACCCTCCCCTTGGGGCCAAGCTTATTATCTCCCCAACCTACCCACAGCAGCACAGAGCCGGAAAGTAGAGGAAGAGCAAACTTGGGGCCTGAACATGGGCTGTTCCTATTTTTCTGCCATTGAATCGCCATAGGAAGAGGTAGTGTGGGCCATGGGATGGAAAGGGAAAAAGGAGGCAAGAGAGAGAAAGGAACAAAGGGAGGGAGGGAGGGAGGAAGGAAGGACGGAAGGAAGGAAGGAAGGAAGGGGAGAATACATGGCAAAAAATAAAAAAAATAAAAAAAACACTTGCTATGAAAGAAGTTTAGCTTATTTGTAATTCAGCTATTGGTTTAGTATACCATTTGGTTCTATACTCTGACGTCAGAAATGCCTAGGAAATGTCTTCTAATAATGTCTTCAAATAATTTATATACTGGTGTTAAATAGCCTTTTAAGAGTATCATGCTTTCTTTACTAATGTCTTCACCTCAGAGGTGAAAAGAAAGATGAAAGACTGCACACAATCTGGAAGCATTTTTGGAAGCTGCTATTCAAATACGGCACAGTAAGGTAACTTTCTAAGTTAAAGAGAAAATTATCACCTGGACAAAATGTTGCCAGAGTTTTAAAAATCATTATGATTTTCTTATTTCAAAAGAGAATTCTATATAATCTTTTTAAACCTAGTCATTAATTCCTTAAACATGACACTCAACTCAGATTCAGAAAGTAGGTTTTCCATAGGAACCAAACTCCATCTGAAAAAGTACTATTGAATATCCATCTTGTATTTTTATTATAATGCATACTAAGCTATGATCCCTGGCTATCAAAATTTAATTTTGAAAAGATACTTTCATACTTTGTATTAAAAATACAAAATTAGAGGTCTAAAATTTTTTTATGAGAAAATAATTCACATGAAATTCTGGATGTCTGACCAGACCATTGCCTTGGGATTTGACCTGGACTAATATTTTCTCCCCCTACTCCTCATCATCCATCCCACTCAACACCTCATACACTGAGAAGTCCTTTTTTTTTTTTTAATGTTGTGTTAAAGGGACTTTTCTAAAATGCCAAGAGACCACAAACTGTATCTGGTTGGCCTGTCTATTCCCCATACTCGCCTGGCTTCATTATGAAAAGATGCCAGAAATAGCATTCCTACAGGATTTCCAGTACAGAAACCACAAGAATGCTCTTTCTCATGATATGGCAACTGTGCAACAATATGGCGTCATCTGGAAAATTACAGTCTTAGAGAAAAATATTTTTCCCCTCTCCGATGATTTAAAATAGACAGGGTGTCGCCCAAAAATCATGCTTTCCTTTCTCCAACATGGAGGACTCTTCTTACAACGTTTCTCCTGGGGACAACAACCGTTGTTGCTGGAACCCCTAAAAAACAAACACACACAAAACTCCTTCGATAGTCCTCAAAGGATTTTGGAAACTATTCAATGTGCATCCACTGAAATGGAAAGCATTTTAGAGTATATCACTAAATAAACATTTCTTTTTTGACTTGACATTATAGCAAATCACACTTATAATGAATTTTCTGCAAAGCTTAAATTTGCATATTATGAGAAGTATCAACATTAATATGGCAGTTATTTTTTTGTGTGACATTTACTTTGGATACATTCCGCACAAAAAAAGAACAGTAATCTAAAAACTAGTAATCTAATTATGAGACATTATACATAGGGCACTTTTAAGGAGAAAGAACATAAGAAAATTTTCCCAAAAGTGTAGATTGTGAGTTCCACAAAGGAATGTCTGCCTGATTGATAGCTGTAATCCCTGGACCTACTCATGTAGAACTCATAATATAAACTTAAAAAACATTTGGGGAAGAAGAAAGAGGAGACATGGGGCAGAGGTAAGGGCAAAAAAAGAATAAAGGGTGCTAGGTAACTGAGCTCAACACGGAGTAAATGAAACTAATTTATTAGAAAACCATCTTAGTCATTTGCATTTACCTGAAGAAGGAGTTGTACTCTCCTCACTGAAATGGGAGTTGTTTTTCACTGTGATGGTAAATAAGCCTGTGGGCTCTCAGGAGAACCTACCACCCAGATTCTCAGGGCATTTTCTATTTCTGTTTCTTTCTACACAGCATCAGGTCACCACACAATTATCTGCAATTGCCTAAAGACTGCATATGAATATCCTGACTCTTGATTTTCAGACTTCCCTCTAATTTTGATTATGTTTATATGGGTTAGACAAAGTTGGTAATATTTAAAAGGTCATAAACAAGACATAAATCACTAAAAGTGTGTGCATGTTGTTTTCTGTTTGGTTTTCGGCAAAGAGAGATTCTTATTTCTAAAAAAAAAAAAAAGAGAGAGAGAGAGTTCCTGAGGAGAGATTTATTTCTAATTTTTAGCCTCTTTAGCTTCTATATTTCTTGAAACCCTCTAATCTCAAACCCCAATGGCAGAAAATTTATTGAGCTCACACAAGCAAAAATACAGAAGCCAAAATGATTGGAACAAGTGCAACACTGGCTTACTCAAAAGTAGAGACAAATGATCATACAGATAAGCCATTTGAGTCCAGTCCCTCTGTAATATGACACACACACACACACACACTCAACAAAAGCCTCTTGAGCTTCAGAGGGTTTCTTGTGTGGAAATAGCTTAAGGTCTTTAGAGTTAGTACTTCCTGTTGGCAGTTTCCCCAAACACACCATCTGAAATCTCTGAGGAATGACTAGATGGACAGCTCCGGAATGGCAACTTCTCAAGCTCTTTACCTTGACGTTGACTGAGGGGAAAGAGGAAGTTATTTAATGACTGGGAACGAAAAAAATCAAGTAACCTAAAACATATTTTCTGGCAAAATTTGCCTTCTACAAAGCAGCCGAAGGATGATAACAGGGTGTGGAGAGACAGAATCGGCAGTTAAGTGGATATCCGTCTGTCATTTAGCCTTCATTGCATAGCGTTAGAGACCAGCGTCTGGCCAGCTTGGCAATCTGTCTTCCCACATTGCCCCACTGGCAAGATGCTTCCCCAAGGTCCATGGCCTCTGGCCACACCACTCTGGCCTGTGGTTCCATCACATCTTACGAACTGTAAAGGGGCCGGACAGTACTTGGATGAGATCAAGGGTCAGTCTGGACTGGATTCAGACCTGGTTCAACAAGGCTTTGCACAGCTTGTTCCTCCATTTCCCTCTCCTCTTATTTCTTTATCTTCTGGGCTTCCTATTTTGAGCACCTCCCTCACCCCTTTGACCCAGATGAGCTTCTGTTTTCCTAAATTCTTCTCACCCTTACCATATCCCAAAGTCTTCCTTCCTCTGTCTTTTCAATGTTTCCTCTTGCTGTACTTATATTTCTTTAAAACCAACATGAATTGGCTGGAAGCAAAATAAACAGATGCAACTAACAGAATCATAAATCACCAAGTTGGAGAGTGAGATTCTTCCCGATTCAGGAAACCACCTCTTGGTTGGTTTTAGAGAAGGAGATAAAGGAACAGAACTTGAGTTTCACCAAAACGTCCTGTTCCCTTAACAAGTCCTCTGGGATTAAATAGGAAGTGTGCTAGACAGATCCAATATTCAGACTGAACATATATACAGTGACTCAAAACCCTCCTCACTGTATGTACCTTATTTAACAAATATGGAAAATAAATACAACTCTTATACTTTCTGAAGTTATAAAGAAATATTAAAAAATGACCTCCATGTATTTGGGTACATAATAATAGTCCCACCAGGGCTCACCAAAGCCATTTTGCAGCAAAAGTGCATTGTGAATTCTAACTTTCCTCATAAAGATAGAGGTGTCATATACACACAAACATGCACACACAGACAGACGCATAGAGACGTCACTCCAGTTCCACAATACTAGCCACAGAAAATGGCCTTCTCATCTACCCAGCTACATAAGCCACACTCTACCCGTCATCTGCTTCTGTCCAGTGTATCTGCAAAAGAGATCTCTCATTTCTATAGTCTCCCTTTGGTAGTCCAGGGGTTGTCAAACTCTTTCTGTAAAGAGCCAAATAATAAATATTTGAGGCTCTGTGGGTCAGTCTCTGTTTCAACAACTCAACTCCACTGTTGTAGTAGAAAAGCAGCCATAGAAATATGTGAACAAATGAGCAGGCAGCAGGTGGGATCTGGCTACAGTCTGCTAATGGATGCTGCAGGCTGTGAGCATCTCTCATCTACATTTCTGCCACACTTCTAACTGGTCTCCTGTGTCCAGGTTGGCTCTTCACTAACCCATTCTCTCCTTTGCGATCAAAGATCTTTCAAAAACATGAGTAATTGGGGCGCCTGGGTGGCTCAGTAGGTTAAAGCCTCTGCCTTCGGCTCAGGTCATGATCCCAGAGTCCTGGGATCGAGCCCCACATCGGGTTCTCGGCTCAGCAGGGAGCCTGCTTCCCCCTCTCTCTCTGCCTGCCTCTCTGCCTACTTGTGATCTCTCTCTGTTAAATAAATAAATACATACATACATACATACATACATAAATCATGAGTAAGTCCCTCCATGGATGAAAAGGTTCACTAGTTTGCTAGTTCCCTTAAGATAAAAGTGATAATCTTTAGGATGGTCTTTTTATGCACTCCAGGAGAGGCCCCTATCTATTTCTTCATACTCTATGATCCAGTCATACTGTACTTCTGCACTTGTTTCCATTCCTTTTACATACATCAAGCTACTTGTTGCCTCTGGGCCTTCACAAAGGCTGTTTCCTCCCTGAGAAGAACACTGTCTCCAGTGTCCCTCCCTCTGTGCCCTTTATCATTTAGATCTCCTCTTACAAGTCATTCCCTCTTGAATATTCCCTGACCACCATACTAGACCTACTAGGTCAGACAGGGACTGCTGCTAAATGTTCCTAGCACCTTGAGTTTTCATCATACTTGAATATTAATCATGTTTGCTGCTACGCTGTAAGTTTGAGAGGAAGGAAGCAGGTCTATCTTTTATGTAACTGTTTCTTCGGATCTAGTAGAGTACCTGGCATGTGGTGTATGCAAAAGAATGTTTATTGAATGAGTAAATATGTGAACCAGAATCCAGAGTGCAGTAAAATGTTCTTAATTGTTCTATAATATTATACTTAGTTGATTACCTGTAAGGACCATAAAAGCTCAACAGACATAAAAAAAAAAAATTTCGGGGCGCCTGGGTGGCTCAGTCGTTAAGCGTCTGCCTTCGGCTCAGGTCATGATCCCAGGGTCCTGGGATCGAGCCCCACATCGGGCTCCTTGCTCGGCGGGAAGCCTGCCTCTCCCGCTACCATTCCCTCTGCTTGTGTTCCCTCTCTCGCTGTGTTTCTCGCTATCAAATAAATAAAATCTTTAAAAAAAAAAAAAAAAAAAAATTTCCCCAGTAAAGAATAATTTAGTCTTTAAAGAGATAATAGTTCATTATATAACTCAATGAATTGGTTAAATATTCATAGTAGTTTATTAAACTTAAGTACTTCAATGTATATACAGGTAAAATCTTTATTACCTTCTCTTCTTGTAGGTAACACTCTTGCTGATCGCTCTCCTCAAGTGTGAATAGTAGGACATGGAAACATGACAACCTCATTATAATAATGATGTTAATATCTTTGACCTCCCCATTTGTCGAGGCAAAATAACATCACTCCAAGCCTTTTTAACAGCCACAGACCGAAGAGTTGCAAAACTTTTCAGGGTTCTAAAAACCACTCATATAAGTAAAATTTGATGACAAGGAATAGTGAACACTTAATGGTTCTTGGCACTCTAAATCTGGGTAATTTTTTATTGAAGTATAACTGAAATATAATAATATAATATCCTATTAGTTTTAGGTATACATCATAATTATTTGGTATTTTTAGACATTACAAAATGATCTAGACCATGATAAGTCTAGTTCCCATCTGTCACTATACAAAGTTATATTATTGACCATGTTTCCTATGCTGTACATGACATTCTCACAACATATTTTATAACTGGAGGTTCATAGCTCTTAAGCCACCCATCTCACAACTCCTCCCCTCTCTGGTAACCAACAACTTGTTTCCTATATCATTAGTCTGGTTTTGGTTGGTTGGTTTGTTCTTTAGATTCTACATATAACTGAAATCATACAATATTTGTCTTTGTCTTTATTTCACTCAGCATAATACCCTCTAGGTCCATCCATGTTGTCTCAAATGGCTAGATTTCATTCTTTACTATGGCTGAGTAATATTCCATTTTAGATAGAAAGATAGATAGGTGGGCAGGCAGATAGCCAGCTAGCTACAGATATAGACAGATAACACTTCATTATCTATTCATCTATTGAGGGACACTTAGTTTGCTTCCATGTATTAGCTATTGTAAATAATGTCGCAATGAGCATAGGTGTGCATATATCTCCTCAAGTTGGTGTTTTTGTTTTCTTTGGGTGAATACCCAGCAGAGGAATTGTTGGATCATATACTAGTTCTATTTTTAATCTTTGGAGAAACCTCCATACTGTTTTCCAGAGTAGCTGCACAATTTACATCCACACCAACAGGGCAAAAGAGTTCCCTTTTTCATATCCTTGCTAACACTTGTTATTTTCTGTCTTTTTGGTAATATTTGTCTTTTTGACAAATATTTGACATTTGGAAAAAATGTCTGTCTTCTATCCATTTTTTAATTGAGTTGTTTGGGTTTTTGAGAAGTTGTATATAAGTTCTTTATACATTTTGGACACTAATCCATTATCAGATGATATGATTTACAAGTATCCTGTCCCATTTGGTAGGTTGGATTTTGGTTTTGTTGATTTTTAAAAATATTTAAATTTTTGCTGTGCAAAATTTTTTTAGTATGATGTAGTCTCATTTGTTTATTTTAGCTTTTGTTGCCCTCATCAGAGAAGACCAGTCCAAAAAAATATTGCTAAGACCAATGTCAAAGAGTTTACTGCCCATGTTTTCTTCTAGGAGTTTTATGACTTCAAGTCTTATATTCAAATCTTATCCATTTTTAATTTGTTTTTGTATATGGTGTAAGAAAGTGGTCCAGTTTCATTCTTTTGCATGTCTCTACCCAACTTTACCAACACCATTTATTAAAGAGACTGTCCTTCCCCACTGTACATTCTTGCCTCCTTTGTCATAGACTGACTATATATATGTAGGTTTATTTCTGGGCTCTCTACTCAATCCATTGACATATGTGCTCGTTTTTGTGCCAGTACCACACTGTTTTGATTACTATAGCTTTGTATTATACTCTGAAATCAGGGAGCCTGATACCTCCAGCTTTGGCTATTTGGGGTCTTTTGTGGGTCCATACATATTTTAAGAGCATGGAGCACTGGGTGTGGTGCATGAACAATAAATCTTGTAACACTGAAAAAATAAAATAAACATATTTGGGGGAAAAAAGATCCTTTGTTCTAGTTCTATGAAAAGTGACATTGGTATTTTGATGGGGATTTCATTGGATCTGTAGATTTCTTTGGGTAGTACAGATATATTAACAATATTTATTCTTCCAATCCATGAACACAATATGTCTTTCCATTTGTGTCATCTTCAGTTTCTCTCATCAATGTCTTAGAGTTTTCAGAGTACAGATCTTTTGCCTCCTTGGTTAAGCTTATTCTTAGGTATTTTATTCTTTTTGGTGAAATTGTAACTGGTTGTTTTGTGAATTTTTCTTTCTGATAACTCAATATTAGTGTAGAGAAATACAACTAATTTCTGTCAATTTTATATCCTAATGCTTCACTTAATTCATTTATTAGTTCTAATAGTTTTTTGGTGGAGTCTTTTAGGTTTCTCTGTATAGTATGTCATCTGCAAATAGTGAGTTTTTTACTTCTACCTTTCCAATTTGTATGCCTTTTCTTTTTTCTTACCTAATTACTATGGCATAGACTTCTAATCATATGTTCTACACCTAATGTGTCCAATATCTTGAGTAAAGTTCCCAGTATGTAACTCAGAGAAAGAAAAAGTGGAGACGGTGGTATCTTTTTCAGGTCCTTGGCCACATGGAGAAGCTTGCAGCTTTTCACTGTTGAGTACGATGTTAGCTATGAGTTGTTATATATGCCTTTATTATGTTGAGATACATTCCTTCTGTGTCCACTTTGTTGAGAGTTTTTTTCATAAATGGATGTTGTCAAG
>JAQQSY010005235.1:0-11799 GCA_028646535.1 Procyon lotor | reverse complement strand
CACCTCACACCAGTCAGAATGGCAAAAATTAGCAAGTCAGGAAACGACAGATGTTGGCGAGGATATGGAGAAAGGGAAACTCTCCTACACTGTTGGTGGGAAGGCAAGCTGGTATAGCCACTCTGGAAAACAGTATGGAAGTTCTTCAAAAAGTTGAAAATAGAGCTACCCTACAACCCAGCAATCGCACTACTGGGTATTTACCCTAAAGATACAAATGTAGTGATCCGAAGGGGCATATGCACCCGAATGTTTATAGCAGCAGTGTCCACAATAACCAAACTATGGAAAGAACCTAGATGTCCATCAATAGATGAATGGATAAAGAAGATGCGGTATAGGGGCGCCTGGGTGGCTCAGTGGATTAAAGTCTCTGCTTTCGGCTCAGGTCATGATCTCAGGGTCCTGAGATTGAGCCCTACACTGGGCTCTCTGCTTGGCAGGGAGCCTGCTTCCCCCCCCCCGCCCCTGCCTGCCTCTCTATCTACTTGTGATCTCTCTCTGTCAAATGGATAAATAAAATCTTAAAAAAAAAAAAAAAAAGTGGTGTATATATATACAATGGAATACTATGCAGCCATCAAGAGAAACGAAATCTTGCCATTTTCAATGACATGGATGAAACTAGAGGGTATTATGCTAAGCAAAATATGTCAGTCAGAGAAAAACAATTATTACATGATCTCTCTGATATGAAGAATTTGAGAGCAGGGCAGGGGGTCGTGGGGGGGTAGGGGAGGGAAATGAAACAAGATGGGATTAGGAAGGAGACAAACCATAAGAGACTCCTAAACTCACGAAATAAACTGAGAATGGCTGGGAGGTAAGGGGGGTAGGGATAGGGTGGCTGGGTTATGGACATTGAGGAGGGTATGTGCTATGGTAAGTGCTGTGAAATGTGTAAGCCTGATGATTCACAGACATGTACCCTGGGGCAAATAATACATTATATGTTAATTTAAAAAATAAATTTAAAAAATAAAAAATAAAGTAACCTTAAGGGAAAATGGAAGACTTGCTTATGAATTTGCTGTGCCTAAATAGTTTCTGGACAATGGTAGGGCTAACAGCCTGATGGAAGTGGATTGAGCTATGCATTTTCCTTGGGCAGGTGAATAGGTTAAGCTTGGAGTACTGGATCTAAGAAAGCCATTGTTTAACTGGAGAGGCAAATATTTTGGACATTTCTGGGGACTAGTGTAAGGCTAGAGAGAATTTCTGGAATGAGGTAGAAGAGAATTTCTGAATGTATTAGTATTCATGGATGACTTAATGAATCTCTGTATTGGCATGTCCTATATTCAACACCTTGTCAGAGAATATAATTCTTCAGGACAGGGAATTTTGGCTCTTGTTCACTGAGGTATCCCTGGTTCTTAGAACATTGCCTGGCAAATGATAGTCATTCTGTGTTTATTTGTGGATTGAATAAATGAATAGGGATGACACAGAAAACACCAACATCCAAAATCATGATGTCATCTGTGAATGTTACTTCTGGATAATGCCATGTAGTTCCTGTCAGTGGAACAGCTCCCTTCAGTTACTTTACATCACTGCCTTCCAATAAGATAGGGGAAGATCTGGAGGAAGAAAAAGGGAAAGAAGCTGCTTAGGGTGAGAGTAGCTGGAGGAAGGACTAGAGCAAGCAGCCCCATGTCTGGGATGCCCTGTCATGAGTTTCCCTCTGACTTTTTGTTTCATACTCTTGCTTTAATCTCAAGGTAATATCAGAAAAAAAAATAGTCCTAAATTTGTGAGGATAGGGGTAGGGGCTAAGAGCACAGATCTGCTTCTAATTTCCATGTCCAAGTCCAATTTAGAAAATACACAAAGATCTCTCTCTCCTTCAGCTCAGATGCCTTACTCTAGGGCATGTTAAAAAGTTTCTATTAATTTCTGATTTTTGCTTCTCTGATTATGTAAGACACAGTTGGATATTAAAAAAACAGACCTTCTTCCACTTTTAGGAATTTATCATACAGAAACCATTGTTCAACTGTGTGAAGGATATTTGTACAAGATGTTCATTTCATTTATTTGTAACAACTCAAGTTTAGAAACCCAATTATCCAACAACAAGGGAATGGTTCAATAAATTATAACCCATCTGTAGAAGTGGTATATAGAATAGTGGTTAAAAACATCGCCTCTGCAGTTCGAATGTCTGGCTTCAAATCCTGGCTCTCTTATTTACTAGTTATGTGACCAAACCTCAATTTCCATACCTATAAAATGGAGCTATATCAGTCTCTATTTAAAATCATCATTCTGTGACTTTGAATAAATTATTTCATCCACTTGATCTAATTTTTTTTACCAGTAAAATAAAAATGATAATGTCTTCCTCCCTAGAAAGAAAATAACCACTGTGTAAGTTGCCTAGTTTAATGTCTGACATAAGTAATAATAATACTGCATATTTATTGCACCATTGTAATGTGTCAGGCATTGTTTAATTTATGTACATCAGTGTATTTAATCTTCACAAGGGATATATGATGTAGGTATTATTATTTCTCCCATTTTGCAATGAGAAAACTGAAGTAAAGAGAGACTACATAACTTGCTGAAGGTCCCAGACTTTAATAAGAGTTACTCTGTGTGTGAGAGATGCTATTTAAGAAATAAGGCACCCTATTATCTGTTGAGATACTTTCAGTGGCATGTATTATAAATCCAACCAAAAGTGACAAAACAATGAAAACATTGTTAAATCACATAATGAGGACTACAGAGTGGGATGATCCAGAGTTGGTTAATTCAGCAACTCAGTAACTTCATCAGAAGCCCAAGTGTTTTCTGAATCTTTCTGCTCTGCTGTCCTTACTTGGTGTTGGTTTACCTTCTTAATCTGGATGCCCCTTACTTCCAAGATGGCTGACAAAGTTCTGGACATCATACATTCAGAGGAGCAGGAAGTGTCCCTGTGTTTATGTCCTTTTAAAAAGTGATGGTAATCTTCCCAGAAGCCTACAAGGAGATTAGCCTCACATATTTTTACTGGAATTTTGTTATACTCTTATACTTAAAATGCTTGGCAAGGGAAAAAAGATCACCATGAATGGTATAGATTAATTGAGATTGGAGCTGGGAAGAGACCCAACTACCCCTGGGGCATCTGATCATTAGGAAGAGAGGGAATAAAATTAGGAAACTTTTGGAATAAAGGGGAGCAGTATTGTTCACATTTTTGTTTAATTCCTTCTCTTTGAGTATGGACTGGACCTACTGACTTGCTCCTACTGAATATAGTACTGGAGAAGTGATGGGATGTCACTTGGCATGATTAGATTATAAGAGACTTCTCTTTCACTGGCATTTTCTCTCTTTGGCTCTTCTTGTGTGCTTCAGTGAAGCAAAGTGAGAAGGTTCATGTGGCAAGGAACTGAGGGTAGCCTCTTGTACTACTAGGGAGGAACCAAGGCCTCAGTCCAAGCATACAAACACCCATGACACTAAATAAATATCCAGTGGGCTGGATGGCTTCCTTTTGCCTTTACAAGTCCATTCTCCACCCTGGTCACTTTTCCCAGCAAATAATCTGTATGGTCTCCATCATGGGCTTCCTTGCCATCTGGCATCATAACTCTATGCTAAATGGCTCCATTATCATTTTAATGTGTTTTTTTCTGATTATGATAGTAATCATAGAAAAAATTAAAAATAACAATTAGGAAATAGTATCCATAATACTTTCATGATTATCATTTCAATATTTTCCATTTATCCCTTGCTTAAATGTGGTTTTACAGAACTTTTTATATGATATATAGAATTATTGATCCTGATTTTTCACTTAAAATTATAGGTAAATACCTATTCATGGAGTAAGGAACTCATCATAAATATTTTAATGACTGCATGAGATGCCATTATATAAATGTTTCCATATTTTACAGGTTTTTTCCCCCAAATATCTTTATTTTATTTTTTCAGTGTTACAAGATTTATTGTTCATGCACCACACCCAGTGCTCCATGCAATACGTGCCCTCCTCAATACCCACCACCAGGCTCGCCCAACCCCCATCCCCTCCCCTCCAAAACCCTCAGTTTGTTGCTCATAGTCCACAGTCTCTTATGGTTCATCTCCCCCTCTGATTTCCCCCCATTCACCTTTCCCTTCCAGTTTGTCTTTTGAATAATTGTTTTGTTTGGGTTCTTTTTGTTTTGTTATTGGAAACAATCTGTGATGCAGGGTATGATGAGATGAAAGTTTTGTTTCCAGAAGGGAATTTAATCTGGCTATTGGTGATTTGTGTAGATTAGAGAAGTGCTTGTTAACAAAGATGTCCCAAAGTCAGAGATTAGACTCTCTTGACTAATCCAGAAATGACTGCAAGGCAAAGATTTAAGGTAGAAATAGAGAGGGTCTTCCAGGGACATTCCTTAAGTTACATAGCAGAGAGAGCTGGCCCTGGAGTTTCCAGGTTACTCAGGATACTTGGAATAAGTTCTATAGGGACACCTCCTGGACATGTGCCCTTTGCTTACCCTTTTAATAAATCCCTGCTGCTTCTGATTCCCTTTGGGCTTTCACTTGGGGAGTTATTGTAGGCATCTTTCTAACTAACCTCTTGAGACTTATTTAGAATAAAAGCAAATCTGAGGCTGACCTTAATTGATCTAAAGTAAAGCTGCCTGTGGAGATTTCCACATTGAACTTTGGGAAATCCCTAAGTAGCAAATGCTAATGAGGCCCTGATAATCTTAGTTCAACTCTACTTTCTTCTTCCCTAATGTCTATTCCCACAGACACCAGAGAAGGAGGGAGGATGAGAGGCTCAGCCTGGGCAGAGACTGGCTGGGATCCAAGTACCTCCCTAGAGTATGTTCAACACTATTACCAGGCTTCCCCAGGTAGCAAAGTTTGAAGTTCAAAGTCATTTCTATTGGCCTAACTGGGATGTGCTGGGAAATGCTCAAATGCTATGTATTATAATTCACTGGGGGAACAGCAGGCTTTTACTTGAGATTATTAAATCTAGAAGATCAGTCCACTATTTGTATCTTTCTTTGGTTTACTTCAAAAAGTGAAATTTGGCAAGTTCATGCCCTGGACAAAGAACCTTTGTAATAAGATTGGAATACTTTCAAGTGGGATGGGCTCCTCTCCAAGAGGCTGAATCACAGGGAAGCTACTCAGGTACCCAATCTGTGGAAACTTCTTCTCCTTACCCAAGAATGGGAAAATTTTCAGATCATTCCCTCATTCTTTTATTCAACACATATATTTAGTCTACTATGTTCCAATGCTGCACACTGTGGGAGACAGATAAATAAAATGTAGTCTTTGCATTAAGATAGGTAAAAATTTGGCAGGAAAGAGAAGCCATTAAAAACAATCACTCTAAGAGTTAGGGCATGTTAAGTACGACAAGTGAGGCACAAACAGAAATTAAGAGGAGGTTCAGCCATGGGCCATTATACTCAATTTCTGACTAGAGAGATAGATAAGGAGAGGCCTCAGAGAGGACTGGACATTTAACCTGGGTCTTAAAATTTTCAAGTATTCTTTCACTTTTTACCCATGGCCACTGTCCTGGATCAGACCTTCATTATCTCATTTATCCATTCACTCACTCATTCAACATTTTTGTCTAAAACTGACAAAGAACCAGGGTCAAGGCCCAATATGGGGATACAATAGTGAACAACAGAAATTGCCCTTATCTTCATGGTGCTTACATTCTATTTGAGGAGGTAAGTAAACAGACAAAGAGTTATGACAGAATCCAACAAAGAGCTAGGTAAAGAATAGCAAGGGCGCCAACTTAAAAGAGGAGAATCAGGGATGGCTGATTTGAGAAAATGATACATTAACAAAGACTTAAGAAGTGAGAGTGAGCTAGTCATGGCAGAAATTAAGGAAAGAACATTCTAGAAAGATATAACAACATATGTAAAGGCAGTAAAATAGGAAAGCTTAAAAAGTTCAAGTTTCTGAAATAAGACTCACGCAACCCAAATATAGTGAATGAAGAAGAAACCAGAATGAGATGAGACTAGAGATAGGCAGAGGGAGGATGATGCATAGCCTTGAATGCTATTATTTGAAATTCAAATTTTATTCTAAATGCAATATAAAATCTTTTTAAGAAAGCAGACTGCATGAATTGGGGGGAAGGGCAAAGAGAGAGGGGGAGAGAATCTTCAGCAGGCTCCATCTCATGACCCTGAGATCATGACCTGAGCTGAAATCAAGAGTGGTACACTTAACTGACTGAGCCACCCAGGTATCCCATAAAGTCATTTTTTAAATGAATGAACAAAGCAAACTGATTTGCATTTTAAGATCACTCTTGAAGCACTGAGGGAAAGAGGTGGTGGTATCTTGGATTAGGGTGGCAGAGAGAAAAATGTATGAATTCTGTATGTACTTCAACAACAGATTCAACAGGACTTCCTGATGGAATAGATGTGAAGAGTGAGGAAAATGGAGGCATTAAAGATGACTCCTAGGTTTCTGGAATAAGCAATTGTATAGACTGGTTTTATAGACTAGTTTCTCTCTCCTCGAAATACGATAATAATTCCTATCCATTGTCACACGAATCTGGACTTGATCATGTCTTTGACCAAAAATATGTAGGCAGGAGTAATAGTGTGCTAGTATCCTCAGGGTCTTCTCACAGTTGCAAAAGAGCTTCTGGATCCCAATGACAATATCTTCATTCCACGCCAAGAAAAGGGGGGAATGGAGAAGGGGAGAGTAAGCAAGAGGCAAAAACCATCAGAGTCAGCCTTTACCTCTCTTAAATGTAGTCCCAACCAGAAACTTCTGTTTATATGTCACTGGTCAGGACTGAGTCAAATGACCATCTCTATATGCAGGGAATCCCGAAAAAAAAATTTTTTTTCCAGCTAAGTACATTGCTACACTAAGTGAGGCCACGATTTTGCCAAAAAATAATAAAGGTGAGAATGAATATGGGCTAGATATCTGGCTCTGTCATAAAAAGTTGTTTCAAAGAAATGGAGAAAGTCACAAAGAAATGGAAAAACATTCTATGCTCATGGATTGGAAGAATAAATATTGTTAAAATATCTATGCTACCCAGAGCCATTTACACATTCAGTGCAATCCTTATCCAAATACCATTGACATTTTTCACAGAGCTGGAACAAATAATCTGAAAATTTGTATGGAACCACAAAGACCCAAAATAGCCAAAGGAATGTTGAAGAAGAAAACCAAAGCTGGTGGCCTCATAATGCCAGGTTTCAAGCTATATTACAAAGCTGTAATCATCAAGACAATATGGTACTGGCACAAAAAACACAAAAAACACCCACATACATCAGTGGAACAGAATAGAGACCCCAGAAATGGACCTTCAACTCCATGGTCAATTAATCTTCAACAAAGCCAGAAAAAGGAGAGTCTCTTCAACAAAAAGTGCTGGGAAAATTGGACAGCCACATGTAAAAGAATGAAACTGGACCATTTTCTTAAACCATACACAAAAATAAACTCAAAATGGATTAAAGACCTCAATGTGAGACAGGAATCCGTCAAAATCTTAGAGGAGAATACAGGCAGCAATGTCTTCGACCTCAGCTGCAGCAACTTCTTGCTAGACACGTCTGCAAAGACAAGGGAAACAAAAGCAAAACTGAACTATTGGGACTTCATCAAGATCAGAAACTTTTGCATACCAAAGGGAACAGTCAACAAAACTAGAAGGCAGCCTACAGAATGGGAGAAGATATTTACAAATGACATTACGGATAAAGGGCTAGTATTCAAGATCTATAAAGAACTTATCAAACTCAACACCCAAAAGACAAATAATCCAGTCAAGAAATGGGCAGAAGACATGAACATACATTTCTCTAAAGAAGACATCCAAATGGCAATCAGACACATGAAAAAAATGCTCCACATCACTTGGGATCAGGGAAATACAAATCAAAACCACAATGAGATACCACCTCACACTAGTCAGATTGGCTACAATTAACAAGACAGGAAACAACAAATGTTGGCAAAGATGCAGAGTGTTGGTGGTTATGCAAGCTGGTACAGCCACTCTGGAAACAGTATGGAGGTTCCTTGAGAAGTTGAAAATAGAGCTACCCTATGACCCAGCAATTGCACTACTAGGTAATTACTCCAGATATACAAATATATTGATTCCAAGGGGCACCTGCACCACAGTGTTTGTAGCACCAATGTCCAAATAGACAAACTGTGGAAAGAGCCAAGATGTATATTGACAGATGAATGGATAAAGAAGACATGGTATATATATATATATACAATTTAATATTACTCAGCCATCAGAAAGGCTGAATACTTACCATTTACATTGACGTGGGTGGAACTGGAGGTTATTATGCTGAGTGAAATAAGTCAGAGAAAGACAATTATATGGTTTCACTCATGTGTGGAATATAAGAACAGTGCAATGGATCATAGGGGAAGGGAGGGAAAACTGAATGGGAAGTCATCAGACAGGGAGAAAAACCATGAGAGACTCCTTACTATAGGAAACAAACTGAGAGATGCTGGAGGGGAGGTGAGTGAGGGGATGTGATAATTGGGTGATAGGTATTAAGGAGGGCACATGATGTGATGAGTACTGAGTGTTATATGCAACTGATAAATTATTGAACACTACATCTGAAACTAATGTCATATATGTTGGCTAATTGAATTTAAATAAATAAAAAAGAAACAAGTTGGTCTTCTAAATTTCTTGCAAAAAACTTTATTAAATAACTGATCCATTACAAAAAGAATTTAATGAAATTCAAAACAAAAACAATAAAATCAATGAAATAAAAACCTGATTCTTTCAAAATTCAACAAAATTAATCTCTAGTCAGACAAAAATGAAGAAGACACACATTTTCAATATCAGAAATGAAATAGGGAATTTCATTACAGATGCTACAATACTTTCTAAAAAATATGCCACAAATATTAAGATAATAGTAAGAGGGTTGATTTATAGGGTATTTAGGATGATTTGATAGATATCTAGTTGTGATTTGATATCTAGTTGTGATAGACCCAGGTGAGCCTAGGGTCCTCCTACTCTGCCAGCATCTTCCTCTCTCACAATACTCACAGCAGTCTACACATTTAATATAATCCCTATCAAAATGCCAACAGCACTTTTCACAGAACCAGAACAAATAATCCTTAAATTTCTATGGAACCACAAAAGACCCCGAATAGCCAAAGCAATCTTGAAAAAGAAAAGCAAAGCTGGAGGCATGACAATTACAGACTTCAAATTATATTACAAAACTGTAGTAATTAAGAGTGTAGTACTAGCACAGATATAGACACATAGATCAAAGGAACAGAATAGAAAACCCAGAAATGTCAATTAATCTTTGACCAAATAGGAAAGAGTGAAAGAAAGAAGAACAGTCTCTTCAAAAAATAGGTGTTGGGGAAACTGGATGGCACATGCAAAAGAATGAAGCTATACCACTTTCTTATATCATACACAAAAATAAATTCAAAATGGATGAAAGACCTAAATGTGAGACCTGAAAACATAAAAATCCTAGAAAACATCATTAGCAGTAACTTCTTTGACCTTGGCCATAGGAATTCTTTCTGGATATGTCTCCTGAGGCAAGGGAAACAAAAGCAAGAATAAACTATTAGAAATGCGGCAAGAGGGGCACCTGGTGGCTCAGTGGGCTAAAGCTTCTGCCTTTGGCTCAGGTCATGATCTCAGAGTCCTGAGATCGAGCCCCACATTGGATTCTCTGCTCAGTGGGGAGCCTGCTTCCCCCTTTCTCTTTCCCTGCTTCTCTGACTTCTTGTGATCTCTCTCTCTCCATCAAATAAATAAATAAAATCTTTAAAAAAAAATGCAACAAGATAAAAAGCTTCTGCACAGCAAAGGAAGCAATCAACAAAAGTAGAAGGCAGCCTTCAGAATGGGAGAAGATATTTCATATGACATATCTGATAAAGGGTTAGTATCCAAAAAATATAAAGAACCAACTTAACACGCAAATAACAAATAAGCTAATTAAAAAATGGACAGAAGACCAGCATAGACATTTTTCCAAAGAAGACTTACAGATGGCCAACACACATGAAAAGATGCTCAACATTACTGATCATCAGAGAAATACAAATCAAAACCACAATGAGATATCACCTCACACTTGTCAGAATGGCTAAAATATAAAAAACAAGAAATAATGGATATTGGTGAGGATGTGGAGAAAAGGGAACACTTTTACACTAATGGTGGGAATACAAACTGGTGCAGCCACTCTGGAAAACAGTATGGAGTTTTCCTCACAAAGTTAAAAATAGGATCCACCAATTGCAGTAGTAGGTATTTACCCAAAGAAAACAAATTCTAATTCAAAGGGATACAAGCACCCCAGTGTTTATAGCAGCATTATCTACAATAGCCAAACTATGGGAAGAGAAAACTGTCCATTGACTGGTGAATGGAAAGAAGAGATGGTGTGAGTGTGTGTAAGTAATGGACTATTACTCAGCCATAAAAAATAATGAAATAAAAAAAATAATAATGAAATCTTGGCCTTTGTAATCACATGCATGGAGCTAGAGAGTATAATGCTAAGTGAAATAAGTCTGTCAGAGAAAGACAAATACCATATTTCACTTATATGTGGAATTTAAGAAACAAAACAAATGAGAAAGGGGAAAAGAAAGAGGAAGAAAAGCAAAACAAGAAACAGCTAGTTCTCTAGCTATAGAGAACAAATCGATGGTTACCAGAATGGAGGCCAGTTGGAGGGATGGGTTAAATAGGTGATGGGGATTAAGGAGTGCACTTGTTGTGATGAACACTGGGTGTTGTATGGAAGTGTTGAATCACTATATTGTACACCCGAAGCTAATATTACACTGTATGTTAACTAATTTAAATAAAAACTTTAAAATCAAAATTTTACAAGAGGATAATAAAGAAATACTACAATTTTATGCTTACCAAATTCAACTTAAATGAAATAGGCAAATCCCTTGGGAAATACAAACTACCAAATATTACTGGAAAAAAACACAATAACATGAAAAGTTACATATTTTAGTTCGTCGAGTACAGATCCTTCACCTCTTTGGTTAGGTTTATTCCGAGGTATCTTGTGGTTTTTGGTCCTATTGTAAATGAAATAGATTCCCTAATTTCTCTTTCCACAGTTTCATTGTTAGTGTATAGGAAAGCAACTGATTTCTGTGCATTGATTTTGTATCCTGCCACATTACTGAATTGCTGTATGAGTTCTAGTAGTTTGGGGGTGGAGTCTTTTGGGTTTTCCATATAAGTAACATGTCGTCTCATGAAAGAAATTGAAGAAGACACAAAAAGGTGGAAAAGCATTCCATGTTCCTGGATTGGAAGAATAAACATTGTTAAAATGTCTATACTGCCCAGAGCAATCTATACTTTCAATGCCATTCCAGTCAAAATTCCACTGGATTTCTTCAAAAGCCTGGATCAAACAATCCTAAAATTTATATGGAACCAGAAAAGACCCCAAATCGCTAAGCAAATGCTGAAGAAGAAAAACCAAGCTGGGGGCATCACATTGCCCAATTTCAAGCTTTACTACAAAGCTGTGATCACCAAGACAGCATGGTACTGGCACAAAAACAGACACATGGACCAGTGGAACAGAATAAAGAGCCCAGATATGGACCGGCAACTCTATGGTCAAATAATCTTTGACAAAGCAGGAAAAAATATCCAGTGGAAAAAAGACAGTCTCTTCAATAAATGGTGCTGGGAAAATTGGACAGCTATATGTAGAAGAATGAAAGTTGACCATTCTCTTACACCATACA